>JASANB010007366.1:0-132660 GCA_030248155.1 Sabatieria punctata | reverse complement strand
CTCTTCTTTCATATGCCTATTTTTTCACTGTCAGGTCAGGAGCAACTCTAGTCTGGTTCTAGTTTCTTTGCGTACCTTATTCTGGCCTATGCTAATGAAGGAAACTTAGTTCTGTGTATTTCAAACTGTTTAGTTCAGTGTACCTGTTTAAAGATAAATCTATAGTGATGCTGACCACATGGAACCACAATGAGATAACATCGTGCTATAATTGAATAAAACTGCATCAGCCAGCCAAATCTAAATAGCTTTTGAAATATTTAATGGCAGCTGTTTTACGCAGTCAAACAAACAATCACAGTCAGAAAATCAGTGCAAAATTTGTAGTTACATGAGCCAGACAAACAGTTGTACAAGAACGAAATTAGCATAAAACAGCTTTAAACCTAAGACCACTAAATTCACTTAGCGAACAATGTTAGCATCTTTAGCAATCGAATAAAATTCACTGGTTTCATCTGCCAACAAGTCATCTGGATTGGCGAATTCTTTTATATGGCCCGCCTCCAGTACCATCACTCTGAAAGAAACAAGTGCAATGTAGTGGAACTATCTTCTTGGTTTGACTTGTCCGCTTGGTTGAATGAGTGATCATTCCCTTGTTTGTTTGTTTGTTTCTTTGCTTGTTTGGTAGGTGATTGAGTGCTGCTTGTTTCCTTGTTTATTAGCCCAGTCGGTGGTGTGTTGGTTGGGTAGATGTTTGTTTGTTTGTTCGTTCGTTCTGTTTGTTCATTGACTCGGCCGGCGGCAGTGTTTGTACAGTACTAAGTTTCCTTGCTTACCGGTGATCGTTTGTTTTGCTATTGCGTAGAAGTAGAAGTACCTGTCACTGTCCAAGATGGTGTTGATTCTGTGAGCAATGGTGAGAATGGTGCAGTCGGCGAACTCAGACACAATGGTTTTCTGGATTAGGGCGTCGGTTTCTAAGTCCACAGCTGCTGTGGCCTCATCCAAAACTAAGACTTTGGTCTTTCTCAGTAGCGCACGACCCAAACACAACAACTGACGTTGTCCCACACTCAAACAAACCAGAAATGCCAGTCTATCTGCACCAAACACAAATACCTCAAATTCTCTCCACCCTCACTGACAATGTACTGCAGCTTTTCTGGTTTCTCACTAACAAACTGCTTCAGATAGCAGTGTTCAAGGGCATTCCAGATTTCGGCATCGGTGTACTGGTCAAATGGGTCCAGGTTCATCCGCAGGGAACCAGAGAACAGTACTGGTTCCTGCAGTTACAGTTACAACAGTCACTTTGATTTGCAAAGTTGCTGACATGTAATACCTGAGGGATGATGGTGAGCTTGCTTCTGAGGTCATGAAGACCCATGTCAGCGATGTCTCTACCATCAACCATGATCTTTCCTTTGACGGCTTCGATAATTCGGAACAGAGCCAAGGTCAGCGAACTCTTGCCTGCAAGAAATAAAATAATTTATTCACAGTGCAAATTTCATTTTGACGTAGACATACTGTTTTCAACGAGACATACCATACCTGCACCAGTACGTCCAACGATGCCTATTTTCTCCGCAGGTGAAATGCTGGCAGTAATGCCATCAACAACCAATTCCAATCCCTCGCGATATCTGGTTCCATAATCGTCAAACTGAACCAACCCTTCCTCTGGCCATTCCTTCGGAGGTTTCTTGCCTGGTTCACTTTCCCATTCGGCCTGAAGACAGTCAGTTCACCTGGTACCTAGTGTGAGTCTTAGCAGACTTCCAACCTCAGTGGGAGTCTCTGAATATTCCTTCATTCGCTCGACAGAAACGATGTTGGTTTCAAGCTCGCTTAGAATTCTGACCGCAGCGTTCAGCTCAAAGGTTACCTATAGCATTTTCTATTTAAGTTTAGTTGATCGAAATAGGATTTAATCCAAATCACATTCAGTGAGTAGGTGATGCAGAGTCCAACAAGACCTCCAGTGAGAATTGTGCTGTTTCTGAATAGAACAGCGAACAAGGCCACAAACAAAACTATGCAGTTGCCCACAAATTCCAAGCGAACTCCTAGCCATCTGAAACCTGCCAATAAGCAGAAATTTGCATTTGTTGAGGATACAGTGCCTGTTAGCACAGATGTTTGGATAGAAAGTCTCATTGTTATCGTCAACACGTTTCTCCGATTCTTCCTTGAATCGCTCAGTCACATTGTACGCACGAATGCAAGCAGCTCCTGAAAATCAGAATCTGTCCATTCGTCTGTCCGTTCATTCATAATGTCGATCCATCGATTGGTAAGTTTTTTTTTGGTTTTGAGTTCCACTGTCCTTTTGGACAGCTCAGGACACCCTGCGGACACTCTTTTCAGAGCCTCTCAATGGGGTAACCCTGATAACAAACAACCCTCCCCTTGTAGTTCATTCATTCATTCATTCATTCATTCATTCATTCATTCATTCATTCATTCATTCATTCATTCATTCATTCATTCATTCATTCATTCATTCATTCATTCATTCATTCATTCATTCATTCATTCATTCATTCATTCATTCATTCATTCATTCATTCAACTATATTGCAGTTTCAGTTTGCACTATTGCTTACCCTGAACAGTTTCCTGCAAATGTGAGTAAATTGGTGACCGCGTGACCGATTCAATTCGTTTCAGTTGTCGTGAAGTGCTGACATAGAAGCGCTGGAACAGAAAATAATACTGCAATGCACACTAACAAACCACTAAATGAGTACCAGGGCCAGGAAATAAACAAGGCCCATGGGAAGAATGACTACTGCAAATATAGGCAGAGAGCGCAAGATCACAAACAGTGCAGCCAACACTTCAAAAATGGTGGCCACTAACTCGGCCATGGTCATTGGGATAATTATATCCACACTGTCCACATCCTGTAATGCACCAATCAATCATATTGTCTGACCTGTAAAACAGTTAACCTTGCTGAATCGATTCAGAATTCTTCCAGTCGGCGTCACATCAAAGAAGCTCATTGGGGATCGCAAAATGTTGCGCAACAAGGCCTGGTGTAATCGTACTCCGGCTAGGACTGTACCTATGGCTAAGACAATACCCGACAAAAATATGAAAGCCACTGAAATTAGCAGATTTTGACCAGATCTTTGAAAAATAGAAAACTGTACCCATTCCGATTCCCTGCACACCATATACACCCAATCTAACCCCAACTGATACCGTATCTTCACCAGTAATCAATACTTCTTGATCGGACCTACACGTAATAGAAATTTGCAAACAATTTACATATTACGACATCAAAACGTACCAAGCAGCTAACCATAAATTACTCCACACATTGAGTGCAGTGCTGGCGAAGTAGGTAATAAAGTAAGCGGCTGTCAATAACCAACCAATTGCTTCTATGTAGGCCAGGTAGATGCGACCTTTGACCTAGAATTTGCTTATAACATAAACATTTGCATACAGTAACGCACTCGGCCAATTTCGGCAATCTCCTCCTCGATTAATTTAGCCTTTTCATCAGGTCGCACTGAACTCTGTCTTCGAACAGTACTTGATTCTGAGCGACTTACAGTTGTCTAAAATAGGTCAGGTCAGGTCAGGTCAGGTCAGGTCAGGTCAGGTCAGGTCAGGTCAGGTCAGGTCAGGTCAGGTCAGGTCAGGTCAGGTCAGGTCAGGTCAGGTCAGGTCAGGTCAGGTCAGGTCAGGTCAGGTCAGGTCAGGTCAGGTCAGGTCAGGTCAGGTCAGGTCAGGTCAGGTCAGGTACCCTGCGCCTTCTGGAAGGTCTTCGGTGTCCAGAAACAGATTCAGCTTCAGACTCGGAATAGCTATGCTGGTTGATGCTCATCTGACTTTCCAATCGGGAACGGGAGCGGGGGTTGTATTTGGTCAGTTCATCCAACACTTCTTCCACTTCCATCAAATGCTCATTAGCTGAAGATAGGAAGATTCCTTACTAGCTAGCTTCTGGCAAAGTCTAACATTTTCAGTTAGGAAAAGAACTGGTCAGTTAGGAAAAGAATCTATGGTATAAGAAAAGTTACAAACTTACAGTCGAGCCCACTGTCTTCCTCATCTTGTCTTGCTTCTTCCATCAAGTGCTCTTCAAGAAATTCGGAAAATGCACCTCCACTGCTCATCAGGTCCTCATAAGTTCCTTGTTCAGATATGCGACCACCTAGAAAAATCAGCCAGGTTAAGGCAATTTAGCATCACAATGTAGCATAACACAACACAATGTATCGTAGCGTAATATGTAGTATGTAACATAGCGTAACGTAACATAATGCAATGTAACATGTAACACGTAAAACGTAACATAACGTAACGTAACGTAACGTAACATAACGTAACGTAACGTAACGTAACGTAACGTAACGTAACGTAACGTAACGTAACGTAACGTAACGTAATGTAACACGTAACGTAATGTAACGCACTGTGTCATAATGTAATGCAATGTAATGTAGCACAACATACCATCAATAACAAAAATCCAGTCCACACTCTTCAGGTAGGTCATTCCATGAGTGACCAAGACCCTAGTTTTACCCGCCAGCACCCCCTCCTCACTGATCACATGTTGAAAGATGTGTTTGCCAACATGACTGTCCACAGCAGACAAGGGGTCATCCAGCAGATAGATGTCCCTTCCCTGGTAGACTGCTCGAGCAAGACTGACCCTTTGTTTCTGACCTCCACTCAGATTTATGCCCTAAATACGCATCCACAACTCAATCAAGTTCAACTCAGCCCACTCACCTTTTCACCAATCTCAGTGGCATCACCGGCTGCCAGTTGTTCCAGATCGCTCTTCAGTGAACAGGCCTCGAGCACTTCCTGGTAGAACTTGCGGTTGTACGGCTTGCCAAAGAGGATGTTGTCCCTGACCGTCAGGTTCTGGATCCAGGCTTGCTGAGGTACATAGGACACTGACCCCTCCACTGTCACGTGACCTTTCAGTTTGTCCATCTCTCCTGCAAGACTGTTAATCTGTGTTGTGCAGTTGTGTGAAGAAAGAGTACCAAGCATTGACGAAATGAGACTTGACTTGCCGCAACCGACTTTACCCACCACAGCCACCAGTTTGCCGTGTCCGATTGTCAGATTGATGTCATGAAGGGCAGGGGCCGCCTCTCTGTCCCATGTAAAGGTGCAGTCGCGGATTTTGACTGCCGGGGCTGTAAAAAGATTTTTTTCAGTTCAAAAATAGAACAGCATGCAGTTTACCTCCGGTGCGCTTTGGAGAACGCTGTACGGTGTTGGGGTCCAACTCTTCAGCTGTTAGATAGTCCTTGAGTCGACGGTTGGACACCACTACTTGCACTGATCGGGCAATGAGATGACCAAAAATGGCCATTGGAAGTCGGAGAATGTTGAAAAGACTGAGCGCCACGAAGGTCACATCAGGAGTGAGTTTGTTGTTGACTGGATCGGTGAGGACAAACGCTCCAAATGATATGATGGTCACCTAGAGATTTAGAACTTTTTGAATACCGCGTTTTTAGAGATCTGCATACCAAGAATGGCGCTGCAGACCAGGTGAATGTCATGCCTGCGTCCAAATAGAGCATCTTTTTGAGCATGTCAACTTCTTTCACTCGAACATCATTTACCTGGAAAAAGAATGGGATTATTACGTATTGTGATAAGTTATAAATAGTTGGTTAACCATTTTCTCCATGCTAGGCTCCCAGGCATACAATTTGAGCACTTTCATACCAGCCAAGATCTCATTCATCATCTTTATGCGGTCATCCTTGTACTGCATCTGCTCTGACTGTAAAGAACTTTTCTTGAAATTGTTCTGGTGACTATTTTAAAGTACTGTTAGAAGGAATTTACTAGACAAGACGGTAGATAATGACTGTTTACTTTAATCTGACAATTAGTATCTATTTAGTATTCAATGATTAGCATTATGCATGCAGTCCCATACCTGATAGACTCGCATTTTGTGTGAGAGCCAAAAGTTAATGGGAATTGTGAGCACCAAAATGGCCAGACCTCCCAGAACGCTGGGTCCGAGCAACTGCCAAAGGAAGACAATGGAAAGGATGAGCTAAAATTTGATTATTGATTATTTCTTTAGCCACAGCAGCGCCACCTGTATGGGCATGGAGATGAAATTCATCAAGAAAGTGGTGAGTGTCTGGAACCTCTGAGCATCGACAGCGATCAAGTTGACAATTTCCCCCACCGTTCGCTGCTTTCTGGCTGCGTTTGACAGCTTCAGAGCCTAAACGGAGGAAAGACTACAGATCTTCGCATCGCATCGTTGGCTCAGTGGTTAGCTCGCTGCCTTCAGTTTCTGTGTCCCCAACTTCCCCAGCGGTTGTTCATGGGCTCGAAGCTTGTCAAGGCGATGGCATGTACACATAGTCGACACAAAGCCCAACCCAGGCCATCGAAAGTAGACAATGACAAGAACAAGAGGAACAAGAGAACAAGAGAACAACAACAACAACAACAACAACAACAACAACAACAACAACAACAACAACAACAACAACAACAACAACAACAACAACAACAACAACAACAACAACAACAACAACATTTTTGTTTTTGAGGAAAGAAAGAAAGATTGACTTTATTGAAAACAGCTGCTGTGAGAACGGTCTTGATGTTCATTCCAACGTAGAACAGTCGCTGGTACTGCTGGTGCAGCAGAATTGACTGTAAAAAGGCCGCCACGAACATCACCACAGCCAGTCCGATGCCCTGCCACATGGGTGAATCGGGAGTTTGAATCCAGTTGAGGAGGTACCTAAGATCTTTGGTTATTAATTAACAAGAAATCAGCTTGGTGAGTAGCATTGCTCACTTCTGAATTTGGGGCGGCACAAATTGCAACAGGTCATAGATGACTTTGAGTGCAAGAGCAGTTAGCCAAGTGGACTGGTAGCTTCTGAACAGAACCCAGATGATCGAAGGTGGACTGGGCTGTTCGCTTGGAGAAACAGCTGGTGCCGAGGACAACAGAGGAGTCTTTTCGCCGGTCAATGGCGGCACCTTTTCGTTTGAGAGAGCGCGAGTGATCTGTTGATGTTGCAGGGCTTCTTTCTTCTTGAGATACTCTGAAAAATGGGCCAGATTGGCTTCGATTGAGAGAGGAGTGAGAAGGGAAACGAATTTTTGGAGTAGAAACTAACGGGCTAGCTGTATGTATGTCCTGACTGACCGGCCACATGACCCAACCAACCAAAACCAACTGACTGATCCAACTGACCCAACTAACTGACTGACTGACCTGACTGACCAACCGACCACGACGATGTTTTCCCTCAGATGTGGGGTTGAGTAGGGTTTCCCTCTGAGGGGGGTCCAAAATTCAAAAAGCTCCAAAACGCTAGGAAATCCCTATTTTGCACGTTTTTTTCAGTAAGGACGCTAAAATCGCTATTTTAAGCTGCCAAATAGCCTTTTAGAGCTAAACACAAGCAAAAAGATGACAAAAAGGGCTTCCAAAAACACCAATTTCTCTGAAATATCCAAATTCGGTTTCCAAAGGCATTTCAAGCGAATTTCAGGCTAAAAATTAGTGATTTCTGAGCCAGTTTGTTAGTAGTGGAGCCACTACTAGTACGTCTATTTTTGGGTCTGGGGTCCTTTAACCTGACTTGGGGGTGAGGGGGGTTTGGCCTTTCCAGATAGGGGATAACCCGCCTAGTACATGTATGCAACTGACTGACAATCGATGACCAACATTGATCAATTTAAAAATTGGAACGATTCAAAGACTAAAACCTACTTTCCATTCCTTTGTTGAGAAGTCCTTCAAATATGGGCACATTAAATCTGGACGTGTCTCTCTTGTGCAAGGTCCAGAGGTCCTTGACCTCGAGTGGCTTTCTGTGACCCAATATTGCCATATCATTAAACCACCAGAATACCAGTTGATTCAAAAATGATGATTTGAATTCTGGGCATGTGTCCTAAACAGGTCTGGTTTGCGTCAATATTTGAAGACTGGTGTATGTATTTACTGGTTTTTCGCCAATTTCCAGGTAGTCCTCAGTGGTATCGGCAAAGCAACTCAGTATAAACTGTATGCAAATGAGACCATAGAAGATAAAAAATACAACCCCCACAAATTGGTCCTGATCCTGAAAGGTTCAAACATTGTTTGAACGAGTAAAAAGTTGACAGAAAACATAGTAGAAGTGACTTACTGGATCGCTGTACCTAGTGCTCCACCAGAGAAGTTCGGGAAAGCCACAGATGAGGAACAGGATCCATCCCAGAAAAAGTACGCCTGACGTGACAAAGCCGTTTCGCTGACAAAGTAGGTGTATAAAGACCGTGTCTAGCTGAAAGTTTACTAAACATTATATACCCGTTTTTTTACACTTCGATTAGCTACAAAAATGGTTTTCCCATTTAATAGAACAAAATATTAAGAAAAACAGAATACAAACATACCATGGTTACACAGAGTAAGATCGGGTAGACGATCCATACTGCGCCTAGATCGGGATTCTTCACCTTCCGAACAATCTCTTCTATTAGTAGGATGAGCATTAAAACTGACAAAAGACAGCTGATCGTCTGCAATCAAATCGAACCTTACTTCCATAAAAATATGTATGAATTCGCTTGCAACAATATTGCTAAATCAGATCAAACTACTTTAGCCTTGAGAAAACAGTGAATCCCAAGCACAAATTGTCTTACAAAAGAGAAACCCTACTCGGTATTATACAAATGTATGTAGGTTAGTTCAAGTGCAATGTTCAGAATATGCATATATGCAAACAAAAACAATGTATATTATGCAAACAATGTATAAGTATATGTATTATGTATGTATACAAACAACTCTAGTACTGACTAAACTTACCAATTTAAAAATGAACAAAGGCTTCCATTTGAGTGGTGGGCCATTGGAGTTGAAGTGTTTGTGGATAAGAAGAGGAGTGAAGAAGAAAGTGTAGATGCAAGGTACCCAGACCAGTAACGTATGTTGTAGACACTGCGTCACCTCCGGAAAATCTGTGTTCAGTGTCTGGTTGATATTCTAAAACGTAGTTAGATAAAAATTTCATCCAAGTTTGAAGTCTACTCAACGCCTAAAACCAAAAAATCGGTAAGACAAAGGCGATGAAGAAAGTTCTAGAAATGAGCTTTGGAATGACTATTGCTCACAAAGCCATATTTAAAGAAATCGCAAAAAGTTGATTACCTACATCCTCAACAAAAAAGCAGCAAGCAATAACGAAAAGGAATAGTTGCTGACCAAACAAAACAGCCCAGTCAATCTGGAACTTACAAAGAATTCCTCGGCACAGAATCGTTCCAAGCCGCTGGACGGTGTAAAAATTTGATCTTCCATTTTAGTCGGCTGTAGCTAAAGCGGCAAGCTGGCAACGGCGCTTTAACAGCAGCGACTAGTAGGGCTTTCTGTGTACATTGTGAGCTTCTTATCATTTTGTCACTATCAAACAACTTTGCGCAATCACGGTCCCTTGATCTAGAGACCCATGAACTTCCAGCATACACTCGAACAAATTACACTAAACAGCGTGGTTGCATATAATCACCACCATACATGTACCAGGGGGCTTTGGGCGGTTACCACCCTAGCTAGAAAGTAGAAACGTCAAACCCAGTTCACTCCTCAGACAGGTTAAGCGACCCACGACCCAAAAATACAAGTACTAGTAGTGGCTCCAGTACTAACAAACTGGCACAGAAATCACTCATTTTTAGCCTAAATTTCCCTTAAAAAGCCTGTGGAAACGGAATCTGGCGCTTCCACTGCTGATATTTAAGACAAATCGGTGTTTTTCGAAGCCGTTTTTGTCATTTTTTGCTTATTTTTAGTTCTGAAACGCTATTTGGCAGCTTAAAAAAAGGTTAGCGATTTTTGCCGTCCTTACTGAAAAAAACGTGCTAAAAACGTATTTTCAGGCGTTTTGGAGCTTTTGAAATTTTGGGCCCCCACCTGAGCGAAACCCTCCGCCCCAGGCCGGCCCGGGGCTGTTACATGTATAATCACCACATTGCCAGATGCCCAAAAGTTCATTGACTACTACCTCCTAGACAGTTTCAGGATTCCTCAGCAGAAAAGTGTTTGTATTCTAAGTTGATAGTTTGTACTTTCTACTGAATTGTTTAGTTATTATTAGTAAAGTAGAATCGATTTTGCCAAACCTCCATGCGCGACCTATGGAAGTTCTGAGTTCTGCTATTAATTATTGACATTCGAAATCTATATTTCTTCACCTACAATGTAGATTATGTCACTCTGTTAGCAAGCAGACGCAATAGTTGACGACCAGCGTTGACTTGTCGATAAAGTTTAGCGGCCGTTTTTGCCTGCTTCCCAACGCAGCTGCACTTTAAAACTTGTTTTAAATTCAGTTCCAGTCAGCTCTGTCGTAAATTTCAACCTATTGCTCGTTAAAATGTTGGCCGTAACTATTCTTGCGGCCGTTGCCTCTCTTACCGCAATTCCAACAACGGACAGTTACAAAATTCTGGTCACTTCTGTTGGGACGTCGGGCAGTCAACATGTTAGTATGGCTAGATTTTCGGATATTTTGGTGCAACGCGGGCATCAGGTCACTCTTTTATTTTGGGCGCTAAAGCCCACTGAAAAGGCTGGCACAAAAGAGAACATGAAAAAGATTAAATTGCCTCTGACTACCGACCAAAGTTATCTGGACAATTTGAAGTCGGGAGCACGGGCCAAGTTTATGTGGCAAGAACCACCAATTGATTTACCTATGGGACTGCTAGCAACTCTTAATCAGGTACTATTGCATATTGTTATTTTATTTTATTATCCTTCTCCTTTTTCTTTCCCTCCTTCTCATTTTCCTTTTCCTCCTTCTTCTGTTCCTTTTCTTCCTTCTCCTTTTTCGTTTCCCTCCTTATCATTTTTCTTTCTCTCTTTATCCTCCTCCTCTTTCTCCTACTCCTTTTCTCCTTCTCCTTCTTCTCCTTCTCCTTCTCCTTCTCCTTCTCCTTCTCCTTCTCCTTCTCCTTCTCCTTCTCCTTCTCCTTCTCCTCCTCCTTCTCCTTCTCCTTCTCCTTCTCCTTGTACTTGTCCTTCTCCTTCTCCTTCTCCTTCTCCTTCTCCTTCTCCTTCTCCTTCTTCTTCTTCTTTTTCTTTTCCTTCTCCTTCTCTCTCTTCTCCTTCTCCTTCTCCTTCTCCTTCTCCTTCTCCTTCTCCTTCTCCTTCTCCTTCTCCTTCTCCTTCTCCTTCTCCTTCCCCTTCCCCTTCTCCTTCTCCTTCTCCTTCTCCTTCTTCTCCTTCTCCTTCTCTTTCTTCTCCTTCTCCTTCTCCTTCTCCTTCTCCTTCTCCTTCTCCTTCCCCTTATCCTTCTCCTTCTCCTTCTCTCTCCTTCTCCTTCTCCTTCTTCTCCTTCCTCTCCTTCTCCTTCTCCTTCTCCTTCTCCTTCTCCTACTCCTTCTCCTTCTCTCTCCTTTCTCCTTCTCCTTCTCCTTCTCCTTCTCCTTCTCCTTCTCCTTCTCCTTCTCCTTCTCCTTCTCCTTCTCCTTCTCCTTCTCCTTCTCCTTCTCCTATATCTCCTTCTCCTTCTTTTTCTTCTCCTTCTCCTTCTCCTTCTCCTTCTCCTTCTCCTTATCCTTCTCCTTGTCCTTCTCTCTCCTTCTCCTTCTCCTTCTCCTTCTCCTTCTCCTTCTCCTTCTCCGTCTCCGCCTCCTTCTCCTTCTCCTTCTCCTTCTCCTTCTCCTTCTCCTTCTCCTTCTCCTTCTCCTACTCCGCCTTCCTCATTTTTCTCCTACTCCTCCCTTCTGCACCTTATCACTTTCCTTCTTTTTATGCATCTCCTCCTCTCTTCGTTCTCCTTTTTTTTCTCATTTTTCTTCTTCCTCTTCATATCATTTTTCTCTTTCTCCTTTTGCACCTTCATCATCATCTACATGCTTCTCAAACCCATTCTCATCCTGCCTTTCTTCTCCTACTTATCATTTTCTCCTTTTCCTATCTTCTCCATGTCAATTTCTTTATCTCCTTCGCTTCTGGGTCTATATCTAGCTAGCCTTTCTTCAGGCCCCTTCAGGATGCAAAAATCTGCTTGAAAACCATAAGGAAATAATCGAAGAGTTGAAAGCAGAGAAATTCGATTTAATTATAAGCCATATATTCGACGGTTGTACCTACGGACTAGCTCACCTATTTGGAATCAAGACTGTGGTTTCATTTTCAACTGCCTTCTTACCAGAACACCTGGCCTGGCTCGCAGGAGTGCCAGCTCCGGCTTCTCTGGTTCCGAGGTAAATTGAAGCGTTCAGACGAAGAAATGCCTCAGTCCACTTTTTGAAAAAATAGAGTTCTACTCGGCAGCACAATCCCCTAACTATAGAGAAGTTCAATACAAATTATTTCAGCTGAAAACACTCAATGTCATAAGTTACACCAACGCAATTTTTTAACAGTGCTCGAAATTCAGTTGAAGAAAAGCCTAAGTCCAAGTCAAGAGCCTCAATATTCACACCCAAAGTTATAACTTTGGCCTAGACAGCTGAAAGTTGATACACTAATACGTAGAATAGCCGAGTTCTCAAACCCCTGAAACAGAATCCTAGATTTGATGCTTCAATTCAAAGATACAGTAATCGGGCTGCTTTACTATTGGATCAAAATTTCGAATTTGATGTTCTGGCTTAATAATCAGAATTTAGACTCAAAAATCGGGGGCTTAAGAGTACTTTTTGACTACTTTAAGAAGCATCAGTTGAGTTGGGTTTTTGAAGAGAAAAATTTTTCGACCCCCTTTCGGCCCCAATAGCTTATCTGTAACCCCTAAAATCTATGCTCTACACTCCAGATTATTGTAGCGCTATCCTTAAGCTACAGAATGGTGGAAAGAATGCTAGCGCACGCCTACAGGTTCTGGAGTAAATTAGCTAATGGCTGAATATCACAATTTTTGCGTCATTTACTAAGGTTGTAAACATTTTGAAATAAAATTTCTAATTCAATAATCATTATTTAGACTTAAAAATCGGGGGCTTTAGAGTACTGATAGACTAGTTTAAGAAACGTTGACCGAATGCCGCTTTTAAAGACTAAAAAAGGGTTTTGGGCGACCTTTTGGCTCCTTTTTCTGGAATCTCTCAACGTTTCAGATTATTGTAGCGCTATTTTCAAGCTGCAGGTTGATGAAAAGATTGCTAGTCCGCTACCCAGAGTTCTGGAAGGCAATCAATCCTACTACTAATACTGCTCTCTTACTCTCACTGATCTTTTTTAAATTTGTGAATATGGACTTAGGCTGTTTTATGGTTTAGACCTTAAAACAGCCTAAGTCCACTATCACAAATTTTTAAAAATATGCAAATCAGGAAACATGTGGTTGCCCAAACTCAGGTTCAGAGTAGCACTGGTATGGGCCTCTCTTGGCATAATACAATTTAGGGCATAGCATTTTGCACAATTTATTTCCGGCTGGCCGAAAACTTTGAACGCGTTTTTCTCGTTTCATCTATTTATGGACTGAGGCATTTCTTCGTCTGAACGCTTCAATTGTCATCTGTCATCTACTTTATGTTTGTGCATCCATCCATCTATTTTCATTGATTTTTAGTCTTGCCAACCCAGCTACAGATAAAATGAACTTTTTGGCCAGGGTTAAAAATTTCCTTCTCACCGGAGCAGTGAATCTGGCCTTTTATCGAATTAATCGAGCTTACACTGACTGTTTTCGCGACAAATACGGTGCTCAATTCCCCAGCGTTCAAGATTTGATCAGGGAAACGCAGCTCTACCTCTTGAACAGCGATATTTTCTTTGATTTTCCTCGACCCAATTTACATAATATCTTGTACGTTGGTGGTCTGTCAATGGAGGCTGCCGATCCTTTGAACGAAAAATGGCAGAAAATTGTGAATCAGAGCCAAAATATTGTGCTGTTTTCGCTGGGAACTGTCGCCAGTGATATGCCTGACTACGTGAAGGTGAATGATTGCTAATTGCTTGCTAATTTTAATCAATTTTCTCTCAGACTGCCTTCTTAAATGCCTTTAAAAAGTTCCCGCAGTACACATTCATTTGCAAGCGTGCAGGCACTCTCTCGTCGGAAGCAAGAAACGTGATCGTGGATGACTGGATCCCTCAGAGAGATTTGCTATGTAAGATACAGATGCCCCTCACTCAAGTAAAGTATAGCATGATCCGGAAAAATGAAAGTAGCGATTTAGTAGGACATTTTATTGTGGGTTTATACTCACAAGCTCAATATTGAGTGCTCCCTCTATTGCCTTCATGAACAGTTTAAAGATGAGCAGGGTAGGAAGGCGAAAGTGACTTCTCATCTTCGAGTTGTTCGTGACGTGACACCAATGGATGGAACACTGAATATTAAGGTTTTGAGCGTAAATTGCTACTTATCGGGTGTCATTCTTATCTGTTATGCTTACTAGTTTGCTGTGAGGAAGGGGCTATGATTGTCTGGCAACTTGTAGAATTCTGAAACACAAAAAGCTCATTTCATATCCAATTTTATAGCGGAGCCTAAAGTGAAAGCATTTATCACGCACGGTGGCTACAACAGTTTGATGGAAGCAGTTCAACTTGGAGTTCCTTTGATTGTTATGCCGCTGTTCGGCGACCAAAGACCGAACGCCAAAAGAGTTGAAAGATCAGGAGTGGGTGTGGTTCTGAATAAGATCACATTGTCTCAACAGTCAGTGTCTGAAGCACTAGCTGCTGTCTTGCTTAAAGAGGAGTATGTTTTACTATGAAAAGTGTTCTGTGCTTTTTTGACAGTGAGATTCACTTAAACAGCGCATTTCAGAGTTGCAAGCAAAGCAAAGTTGATTGCTCAGATGAGTAAGAATAAACCGGTTTCGGCATTGGAAACTGCCATTAGATGGTTAGAATTTCTGGCTGAGTATAAAAGTTTGGACAGTCTGAAACCAGAATCCAGACACATGGGTTTGGTCGCCTACTACATGGTTGATGTGTCTCTATTCTTATTTGGTTTGCTGCTTATTTTGATTTGGATGTGTGTGATGTGTTGCAAATTTGTTTGGAGAACGGTCATTAATCGACGATTCAAACCTAAGAAGGATTAGTGATTTTGCCTGTTTTCTTAGCTATTTGATATGTATGTAAATTGTGCATTAAAGGGCAGAATATAAATATGTACTCTATGTTGATAGATAGATACATAGGTAGGTTACACAGGGTTCGTCAAAGAACAACCCAGCCAACTGTATCTACCCTGCATCTCCTCATCTCAATCGACTTGAATGAATTTTTTGAATGAAAAACGAACAAAGTCCTGAAAGATTTGTAAAAAAATTTATTAACATATTCATAATTCAATAAATAAATACCAGTCATGCACAGTACCGTATAGTGTTGTTTATAGTACTCGGGTGCTATACAGTCATGTCTCGTTAATCCGGACAAGTTGGGACCGGCCAATTTTGTCCGGATTAGCGAATTTCCGGATTAACGAATCAAAGCTAAAGTAGAGAAATAAAAGGGAAGGAAATGAATGAGAAGCAAAAATGAAATAGAAAAAATAATAACACCTACTATGAATTAGGTTTCGACCACAAACCTTGACCTAATTCAGTACTTTATCAGTTAGGTCTCATCAGAAGGTTCTGATAAAGCAACAAGCAAAAAACTGCTTGATGGAAAAAACCTTTGGGATACAGGTAAAAAATAACATAAAAGCCTGTTTTTCGGGTCAATGGCCTAAATGACAGTTTTCTATCAGTTGCATGTCAATTTCTGAAGCTGTACCTCCTAATTAAAACCCAAAAACTTATTTCAGCTGATTATCGAGCCTAAAAAGGCAAAAATAATCTCATTCTGACTCAACGAAAAGCATTATTCAATCGAAAATTCACACCTGAATTGAAAAATTGCGCATAGATTTTGTCCAAATTAACCAAGTCCGGATTAACGAATCACTTTACCATACAAATTTCGAAGTTGGGACCCCAAATCTTCTGTCCGGATTAACGAATCCGGATCCGGATTAACGAGTCATATAACATGGGAGAAAATTGGGACCTGGCCTAATCTTGTCCGGAAGGCGAATATCCGGATTAACGAGGTCCGGATTAACGAGACATGACTGTATATGGCATTTAGAGTTTTGCGAAAATATAATTGAGTCCGTTTATATATGGCACTCTACAAATCTGCTCTATTACAAGAAACTAACAATATTCTGTGAAGTTTGTTCAAATTAGGGCTAGGGCATATATGTAAGAAATACAAGTACATCAGAATCTCTATAGTTGCATTATGCACAACTGTTTTCTTCAGACAAACAAGGTTTACCACCAAAAATACAGTAATATTGGCACGTTTCATATTGATAACTTCTCACTTCAGAATAAAAATCTGTCTCCATATACCCCGTACCCGGGCTACTATAAAGAGAACTATCTGGTACGCCGTTTATCCTTCTGGCACCATACATGGTGCCACTAGCCTAAGTACCTTCACAATATATGGCACCAATACAATAAACGGCGTTAAGTGCCTGAATGAAATAGCCAACAATGGGTATCCACAGTTTTGTTCCGGTCTAACAATTTTTCCAAGTCTTCACAAAAATCAGAAATATATAGTCACATCAGATCATCATAGTAAATCACAATACAGGGTGGCCCAGTCAAAGTGATACATTTGGATTTAATCATGTGGCTGTGTGGCCGCAACGCAACAAATACTTCTAAAGGTGGCAATAAGTTTACTAAACTGTCTTGTAACATCACAAAAATTTTCACCGGATTACTGCTCAATATAGTCGCCCTGTGCTTTGACAACTGCTTTCAACCGGGGGGTAAAATCAAGGCACGCGGCACGCACCACTTTCTGAGGGATTTTGTCCCACTCCTCGCGGAGTTTGCGCTTCAGAGACTCCAGGTTTCTGTGGGGCTTAGAACACACCTTCCTTTCCAAAATCGATCACAGGCTGAAGTCGAGTGGGTTAAGATCTGGAGAGTAGGGTGGCCATTCATCCTTCGCCAAAAACTGAGGAACGGAATTTTGCAGCCAGTTTTGCACAGTTGTGGCAGTATGGGAGGTTGCCCCATCCTGCTGAAAAGACCAGGGCTGGTTTCCATACTGTGACTGGGCCCACGGGAGTAGTTGTTCCTGTAGGAGCTGCAAGTAATTCTGGGCGTTGACCTTTACACCAGCAGGGACAAAAACAAGCGGTGTTTTGCCCAATTCCGACGCTCCGGCCCAAACCATCACTGAATCCGGCTTCATGGTCCTGGCGACCGTTCGGACATTTGGATCAAGATCTGCAGTGCTTCGGTCAAGTACTCGGTCGTTCTGGCAATTAAAGCATTGCTGGACTGAGAACAGCTTCTCATCATAGAAGATTAGGTTTGGAAGCGTGCCGGCCTTCAACCGAGACAGGACTTTTTTGCTTCTAAGCAACCGTTTCGCTTTCGCACTTTCGGTAAGAGCCTGGCGTGTTTGCAGTTTGTAGCACTTCATTCCGAGGTCCTAATGCACAATTCTCAGCTTGGTGGCCCTTTCGGGGCCATACTGCTTGGCCATCGAACGCAGTGACTGCTTCGAATTTCGTCGAATTTTCTCTCTGACTTTCTTGATGAGCTGTGCGGTTCTCACTGTTTTCTCGGAACCACCCTGTCTAGTTTTTGTAGAGCCGGTCTCTTGGAACCGTTTGAGGGCACGATGAACGAAAAGTCTGTTCATTCCAGCTTCCGAGCACTTCTTGAAGATTTCTTTCCGCGTAAATCCCGATTATAGCAAGTTTTCAACTTTTTTCCTATTGGCATCCATCGTTTACAGTGTTTAAATTACGCGGCGGAGTGCGGGAAAAAGTGTTGTATCGTATTTTAGGTACCCGAACTAATTTATTTCTGAACTAAAACCTTGCATTAAAGGCGCCAAATTCAAACGCATGGAGCGAAAGGACAGTGTATCGCTTTGACTGGGCCACCCTGTACACTAACAACAGTACCGTACTCTAACTGTGAAAAGGCTGTACAGTAGTGACCTGCAGGCTGCACCAGTAAGTGGTGTAAGCCTTTCTAAACTTGCTACTGAAGGTGATAAGCAAAAACGGGTTGAGGTTAGTGAAGAGTATTACGACGGGCATGGTGGTGAACCCTCCGATTCCATCCCACCACTCTTCAAAGGCCCACAGGTAAACGTAGTTGAGGGTGAGGTAGAGGTAGCACGAGCACAACATGCTACCCATGATAGCCAGGTTCCTCTCCGCACTTCTAGCCAGCTTTTGTTGCAGGGTCAGTTGCTGACTATTTGATTGCCACACCTGTAAGATCGTCTCGCGATTAGACTCAGTTCCTGTTTGCAGGTAATAGTTAGCAGTCCAGCTTTTAGCATTTTTAAGAGCCGGTTTTTCTAAGGGTCGACTCTTCCCGGACAAATCTCAACTTTATGTCTCCGATTTGGCTAAAATTTTGTATTTTGGTATAATTTAACCTAAAAAGATGTTTTATCACCTTCCCGGTCGTTTTTGTGAGACTCAATTTTTCGACCGAACCTCAGATCTCGGCTTATAACTCTGGAACCAGTGAACGTATAAACTTGCGGATTGCATATTTATAATCACATGTGCAATCTCTTTCAAACGATGCCCTACATGACCAGATTCGAGACAAAAAATTTTTTTCGAACCCCTTCTGGACCAAATTTGACCCCCTCAAAGGTATTGACCCCCATTTTTTTATTTCATAAAAATGTAGCGCTATCTATTTACTTTTGATAGCACAAAAAAAATCGAGAAAAAAAATATACATCTAATTGAGTTTTTGGGCCTTGAAAGTTGTCAGGTCGAAAATTTGCCCAATAAAAGATTGCCTTGTAAAGAGCATATCTTTGTCAATTTTGAACCGAGTTCAGTGATTTTTTGCACACATATTGCACTGTGTCCCTGGCACATACTGCACAAATCTGACCTTGCTGGCTCTTGCTTGGCGCCAGTTCTACGCTTCTTGGTCACATTTCAAGATACATTAGTTTTACAAAGCAAATAGAATTTCCTGATAATCTGCAGTATCTTCCTGATAATTCGACAGTTGCGACTTTGTTACTGTGTTTTTTGCCGTCTTTTCACTAGGTACCTACTACATAGCTACAACTAGACATCTATCTGGCCTGTGTCAAGGTTCGGTAACGACAGAGACAGCATATTTGTGGTGTAAAAGCATACATTGTACATGTAACAGGGGGTCTGGGGGGTCTGCCCCCACCCGACTTAGGCCAGCCCCCCAGATGGCCCCCTCCGAGACGACTTTTCCGACCCCCCGCCCTCCGATTTTTGTGGCAAGTAATTTTTTGAGCAAATTTTTGCTATTTTTTGCAATTTCAGACAGACAAAAATTGCCAAAATCGCCTGTAAAACAGCACTTTTTAGCTGTATTTCAGTCCAAATTAGCGATTTTTAACCCAAAAATTGCGATTTTTTTCGATTTTTGAGCGTTTTTAGTGCCCAACCCCCTCCCAAAATTTTGGCTCAGACCCCCCCGGCCGGCGCCAGACCCCCAGCCCCCCTCCCCCTTCGGCGGATGACCTGTTACATGTATGATCAAAACTGTATGTATTGATTGACACTCCTGGTCACTGGCCTGGGTACGAACAATAAACTTATAGTTGAAGATGTAACTGCTGTACTGAGATCGATTGAAAGTGCCTTTTTTGGCCACAAAAGTGCAAGAGTAAGGCCGGTTTGCCTAAGTGATTTACCTCGCATGTAACCCTATTGGGTTATCACTGGCTTGCTCTGGTGTACATGTGCGTTGTATAAAGTTGTTATTGTTGTTGTTCTTCAATGCTAGCACCAGCCGAACCAAGCTAATAGACAAGCTACAGGTGCACCAATAATTGACAAACATGGACTAGTAGTCTTGCTTACTGAACATTTTTGGTCTTTAAACAGAGGATAACTGTTGCAGATTTCATAAATAATAACTGGTTTAGATAACTCCACTGTCAATGGCATAGTATGTGCATATTGTACCTAAAGCCAGGTAATAAATACACAACCAAGTCTTAACTTAGGTTACTCACTTCAAGAGCACTGTGATAGTAAGCATCAGTGGATGATGCTGTGCACTCAACTGCTGCACCCAAAATTTCATTCTAATAGACAAACACAGAAAATACTACAACCGTTACTTCCATCGCAGTCTGGAAAGTTAGCCATGAAATCATTGGCCTTCACGACACACCAAGCATGAGGAACATGGAATGTTTTGCGAATTCAAAGTTACCAACCCTTGGCTGCCCATAGGTGTAGAGCGAAATTCTTTGTTGCAATACAGGTATAGTAAATGCTAAGTCAGATTGTGCAATAAGTGCTAGAGCACCTCCAAATGAGTGACCAGTGAAAGTTATACTATATAGTGGGAATTCAATTGATGTGTGGTATAACTGCTTTTTCAGAGGTGGCCATACAGTGTTCAGAGCATCAACAAACAGTTTGTTAACCTTTCCAGCAATTCCCCGGAATTCCATGCTACGTTGAAAGCGACTGGTTCAGTTTCCAGCATGAAATGCTGCTATAATGCTGCCTTGAACATGATCACTAGCAACAAAGTCAGTGCATGGTTTTCCAGACAACTTGCAAGCTTGCTGCATCACTTTAGCTAATTGAATCTGACTATTACTTGTTTCTAAACACTCTCATGGGTTCATGCTGTATGCAGCAGCAACAAACTTTAGCGTGGCTATTGCTCCTCTTTCTAAATACGAACTCATGTAGGTTAATTTTCTTAAGTACAACTTAGCAACAAACTGCAACTGTTCTTACCATTGTATTTATAACTTAAGCTTGTCCCAGGACAGTCATATACTATGCTGTCAGCGAAACAGCGAAACCACAAATATGCTGTCTCTGTTGTTACCGAACCTTGATACAGGCCAGATAGATGTCTAGTTGTAGGTATGTAGTAGGTACCTAGTGAAAAGACGGCAAAAAACACAGTAACAAAGTCGCAACTGTCGAATTATCAGGAAGATACTGCAGATTATCAGGAAATTCTATTTGCTTTGTAAAACTAATGTATCTTGAAATGTGACCAAGAAGCGTAGAACTGGCGCCAAGCAAGAGCCAGCAAGGTCAGATTTGTGCAGTATGTGCCAGGGACACAGTGCAATATGTGTGCAAAAAATCACTGAACTCGGTTCAAAATTGACAAAGATATGCTCTTTACAAGGCAATCTTTTATTGGGCAAATTTTCGACCTGACAACTTTCAAGGCCCAAAAACTCAATTAGATGTATATTTTTTTCCTCGATTTTTTTTGTGCTATCAAAAGTAAATAGATAGCGCTACATTTTTATGAAATAAAAAAATGGGGGTCAATACCTTTGAGGGGGTCAAATTTGGCCCAGAAGGGGTTCGAAAAAAAATTTTTGTCTCGAATCTGGTCATTTAGGGCATCGTTTGAAAGAGAACGCTCATGTGATTATAAATATGCAATCCGCAAGTTTATACGTTCACTGGTTCCAGAGTTATAAGCCGAGATCTGAGGTTCGGTCGAAAAATTGAGTCTCACAAAAACGACCGGGAAGGTGATAAAACATCTTTTTAGGTTAAATTATAACAAAATACAAAATTTTAGCCAAATCGGAGACATAAAGTTGAGAGTTAAGGAGCAAAAGTCGATTACTAGAAAAACCGGCTCTTAAGATGCATTTTGCGAGAAAGTCAGCTTTGGTGCCGAAGAGAGGGGGCAAGCAGGGCCATCCCACGGATCTGGCTGATATTTATATCTATTAAAATAGAGCACAGTCGAAGACCAACGGTGCATGCCCGGCCACCAGCAACCCCCTAGAACCGGAGCTACACCCCCTCAAAGTTGGGTCGGCAGCAATTTTCGGGCTCATTTTAATAGCTCTGACACCCTCCATTCAAACGATCACCCTTCATTCGTTTCTTAAGCTAGGATCTCGACTCGCATATGGTTTTGTAGCTGGTCCAATGGCCTTTCATTTTCTGGTACTCCGGTTTCCAGATCGTAGCTGGTTACCGAGATATTCGCCGAAAACTGCGAAATTTCCACAAAATGCCACTCCGTTTTTTTTCGAAAAATCTTTATAACTTTTTGTGCAAAGGCCCTGCCAAGCTAATGTTTTAACAAAAGTTAGGCATGAGTTGGCCAAACAAAATGAGTGCCCCAAAGTGTGCGGTTAGGGGGGGAGGGGGGGGGTGTTTTGGCCTCTCAAATGTGTTCGAAAAAAATTTTTTTCTGCAAAGCTTAGTTGTTAGCATACTGTTATATGCAGTTTTGTGTGCTGAGTCCGAAAATGCATTCAGTTTAGCTAGATTCGCTCTGGATCGGGAGAAATTGGCGTCCAAAGTTGAGACCAACTCTTTTTCTTGACTGGCACTACTCGCTAGTATGACCGTTAACTGCGGCGCAATGCACTTTTTCTTACGTAGTTTTTGCTGCTGATTCCGAAAATAACTTTATTTTTGCTCTACGTTGCCTACTTTTGAAGCTATCGGCATTTTTATGATTTGGGAACAAAACGGCTGCACTTGCTATAACATGCTCGTTTGAAAGGTGGCTCAATTCAGTCGCATCTAGAGTACAGAGCCATAAAAATTTATATCACCTAATGCAGTTTTTGCCGTTGATTACGAAAATGACATCTGTTTTTCAATCTGACTGCTCCTGAGCTACTTATATAACTTTTCTGCCCTGGTACTCAGACAATAAGTTATCTGTCAAATCTGGACATAATATGGTAGCTATCTGGTGCAGTTTTCTCCGCTGATTCAGAATATTATCATATTTTTGCGCTACGGCCACTCTGTCGAAAGTTATGGACCTCCGAAGTTTCATTAAGAAACATGCTGTGACAAGCCATAATCCTGAAATAAATGTTCAGCATTCATGCTATTTTTTTCTCTACAGCTGTTCAATTTTGCACCATATTATGTCCAGATTTGACAGGTAACTCATTGTCTGAGTACCAGGGCAGAAAAGTTACATAAGTAGCTCAGGAGCAGTCAGATTGAAAAACAGATGTCATTTTCGTAATCAGCGGCAAAAACTGCATTAGGTGATATAAATTTTTATGGCTCTGTACTCTAGATGCGACTGAATTGAGCCACCTTTCAAACGAGCATGTTATAGCAAGTGCAGCCGTTTTGTTCCCAAATCATAAAAATGCCGATATCTTCAAAAGTAGGCAACGTAGAGCAAAAATAAAGTTATTTTCGGAATCAGCAGCAAAAACTACGTAAGAAAAACTGCATTGCACCGCGGTTAATGGTCATGCTAGCGAGTAGTGCCAGTCAAGAAAAAGGGTTGGTCTCAACTTTGTACCCAATTTCTCCCGATCCAGAGCGAATCTAGCTAAACTGAATGCATTTTCAAACTCAGCACACAAAACTGCATATAACAGTATGCTAACAACTAACCTTTGCAGAAAAAAAAATTTTTCGAACACCTTTGAGAGGCCAAAACACCCCCCTCCCCCCCCCTAACCGCACACTTAGGGGCGCTCATTTTGTTTGGCCAACTCATGCCTAACTTTTGTTAAAACATTAGCTTGGCAGCGCCTTTGCACGAAAAGTTATAAAGATTTTTCGAAAAAAAACGGAGTGGCATTTTGTGGAAATTTCGCAGTTTTCGGCGAATATCTCGGTAACTAGCTACGATCTGGAAACCGGAGTACCAGAAAATGAAAGGCCATTGGACCAGCTACAAAACCGTATGCGAGTCGAGATCCTAGCTTAAGAAACGAATGAAGGGTGGTCGTTTGAATGGAGGGTGTCAGAGCTATTAAAATGAGCCCGAAAATTGCTGCCGACCCAACTTTGAGGGGGTGTAGCTCCGGTTCCAGGGGGTTGCTGGTGGCCGGGCATGCACCGTTGGTCTTCGGCTGTGCTCTATTTTAATAGATATAAATATCAGCCAGATCCGTGAGATGGCCCTGCTTGCCCCCTCAAAGCTGACTTTCTGGCAAAATGCATCTTAATCATGTAGTAGTAAATTAGCCCAACGATTTTAGTTTGCACAGTGGTTAATAGTCAAAGCTTTTAGGGTTTTTAGTTATGTAAAAATAGTAGACTAGTCAAACCTTTTAGGGTTTTTTAGTTATGTAAAAGTAGTTAAATTAATTAGCTGATCGATTTTAGTTTGTACTTAGTGGTAACTGCAGTATAGTAATAGTAGTGAATGGTATTACTTTGAGGAACATAATCAGATGAGCGGCCACTAACAAAGGAGTGATTGCAAAACTCTCCAGAATCACCATTACAGTCCAATAGATGGCCGACACCTAAACAGAGCCAGTATGCAGGTAGATGTTGACCTGAAACCGACCTCTGGGTCCTGAAAACTGGCCCACTGCGTTATGTTGTTTGCCAACTCACTCCTACAGCACGGATGTAGCATGGGCAAGGAGAAAGGAAACAACCAGAACCATTGAAAAACGATCGCTGCCCACACCACCTTTCCTGACCACATCTACAGTTGGTCAGACTATGTATGTAGCTTTCTTATGGGCAC
Organism: Sabatieria punctata; assembly: GCA_030248155.1. Lineage (NCBI taxonomy): Eukaryota > Metazoa > Nematoda > Chromadorea > Araeolaimida > Comesomatidae > Sabatieria > Sabatieria punctata. The sequence continues at coordinate 108,246 of JASANB010007366.1, read as the reverse complement.
TAGCAACTACAGTGGGAAAATATCGAAATTTTTAAAACATATTAATATAACTATGCATATATGTTTTCCAGCCAAGAAACATATTAATGACACATATAGTCATATGTTTCTGAAAATCAAATATGTGCATATTTTAAAACATAAAACATATTTATAATTTCAAAGCTTATTTTTGATTGTAGCTCAAAAACTAGGCAATCTGGTGCTCGAGAAAGAATAAAATCAAATGAATTTACAGTAATCAAAAAAGAAATCGCGATTACACTAAAGAAACATTTCGTATTTTGTCACATCGGCACCAATATGGTAGCGCTGACCGTCTTGAGCAATTCCTACCAAGGAGAACACAGGTTCAACACTGCAGAACCTGCAGGAACAGCTACAATGTAATACGTTTTTGCGCAAAGTCTTATGTATCTGCACTGTAAAATAGATGCTGCGTGAGAGTCAAATACTACTTTGAAAAGCAGACAAAAGTGGGCCTGGAGTAAAAAGGAAAAGAAAGGAAACTTCGTAAACACTAACCTATATATGCAGTAAATCATTTCAATAACACTGCGTACTTTTATGTTTATTTGAAACATATTGAGACCTCCAGGAAAAGTACCTATGCAGCATACAGTAGTAAAGTTTAAGGGACGCCTGCTGCTATAATATGTTTATGTTTTCGAAAACATATTGACCCCAGAAACATATACATAAAAACATATTTGAAACTGTAAACATATTTGGATGCATATACATATATGTTTCCCAAAAAAGAAACATATTTATGTTTTAAAACATATACATAAAACATATACAGTGGCGGCCAAAAGTTTGGACGCACCCCCAAAATTTTCAGTTTTCTTTTAATAACACCTGTCCTGTTTGCAGTTTGCGGATGAAGTTGCGTGCTAAGTTTGTGCATAGTAGCCCTGCATAACCTGACACCATATGGTGTTCGGTCCCCCTCATGTTGCTGTAGTGTGAATCCATTTTCCAAAGACCCCAGAAAAATGGGTGGACAAAAGTTTGGACGCACCTACTGATTTTTTAAAAAAACGGAGCAACCTGCAACAATAAAGAACAAGCAAGAATGAAACATGTATTTAAGTGACTAGCACCTTGTTGGGAAGCCATAAGACTTGACCACAACTGGACAGCGCTTGGGCATAGAGTTGATTAGTTTCTGACACAAAGACTGGGGAATACAAAGCCAAAATTCTGTGATGGCAGTGTCCAGATGGGACAGATCTAGGGGTGCTTTACTGTTAACGTCTCTCTGGACATATCTCCACAAATTTTCGATTGGATTCAGGTCAGGTGACAGAGCAGGCCGGTCCAAAACTGCGACTTTGTAGTTAGCGAATCACTGTCTGACTGACCTCGCCGTGTGCTCGGGGTCATTATTCTGTTGAAACAGCCAATTCAGCCCGACGTTCTGTTCTACACATGACAGCATGATGTCTACCAACATGTTGGTGTAGGCGGTTTTATCCATGATCCTATGGATACAATAAATGGGCCCTAGGCCTTTCAATGGGATAAAAGTTCACATCATAATGCTACCGCATCCCCACTTTACAATGCTCTGCACAGTCTGGTCGGAATTCCTCTGCCACAAACGGCTTGACGTATAGCCGGCCATCGCTTCCGCACCGATTCCACTTCTTTTCGTCCCTCCAGAAAACCTTGGAACCAATCTACAATGGTTCAATGTAGGTGGGCCTTTGCCCACTGGAACCGTTTTTGCGGTCACAAAAGTTGATAGGTGTTTTTTTCCTTGCGATGCAACAACTCTACCCTTTTCGCAGTAGAATTCGGTGCGGGGCTCATACAGAGATGCTTTGACCACACGCAGCCTCTATTTGCTCTGTTACCTTATGAGCCATCTTAAGCCGATCAACTAGACATCTTGCCACAAGGACCCATTCCTGCCATGTTGTATGCGATTTCGATCGACTGGTCTGTTTCCGATTGACGTTTGAACCGGTTTCAGAGAAGAGAACTAAGGCAGAACGAACACCTATTTCCGGAACACCCGACTTGTCAGGCTATCTGAGATTAGAGCGAAAACTCTGTCTCAGCTCAAGCACGAGAACCCTCTTTGGTTGAATAAGTTGGTTGGACTGAGCCATCCTCCAAACTGCCGCTAAATTGCAATAAAAGGAAGACTAAATAGCAGCTACACATATTAACGGCCGCTAGGTTCCCTACAAAACATCTGGAAAGCAAAAAATCAAGATAATCATAGGTGCGTCCAAACTCTTGTCCACCCATTTTTCTGGGGTCTCTCGAAAATTGAGTCACACTACAGCAACGTGAGGGGGACTGAACACCATATGGTTTCAGGTTATGTAGGGCTACTATGCACAAACGTAGCACGCAACTTCATCCGCAAGCTGCAAACAGAACAAGTGTTATTAACAGAAAACTGAAAATTTTGGGGGTGCGTCCAAACTTTTGGCCGCCACTGTATGTTTTCCACAGTACTAGCAACTGGTGATCACTCTTCAATTTGCATTAGAAAGAAACTAAATCGGGGGAAATGCCCCTTTCTCGCAACTACAAACATGTATGATCCACTACTGATTGTACCAGCTCGTATTTGTTCGACCAAACAATGCTTGAGAATCGGTTGGCACACAACAAAACCACTCCAAACACCTGCACGTAGTACCAGGACCAGCCGTTCATCTTATTCAATGTTTGAAACCACTAAACCTTCTTCTATTTGGGTTGAGAAAATATATATACAGGGTGTGTCAAAAAAAAACAACCCAGCAGAGTTTTTGTTGTAGCCACCGCAAATCTCAACCGATTTGAATGAATCCTGCTTTAAATGAAAGATGAATAAATTCTTGAAAGATTGGTGAGGGCCCTATTAAGATACGATGCTTAGTTCCTGAGATATTTTCCTTCAAACTCAAAACAGAGATTTTGGCAGTGAACAAGAGCGATTCCGTTGCACTTCACAACAAAACAGATTCCTACTGCTGAGGGGCAACAAGACTTTTACAAATGAAGTAACCAAGCATGTGTGGCACCAGAAAAACCTCGTTACGTTAGCCCTGAGCAGTAGGAATCGGTTTTATTAAGAAGTGCAACAGAATAATAAAAATCGCTCTTGTTCATTGCCAAAATCTGTTTTGACTTTGAGTGCAAATATCTCAGGAACTGAGCATCGTATCTTAATAAAAGCTTCACCCATCTTTCAAGAATTAATTTATCTTTCATATAAAATAGGACTCAATGAAATCGGTTGAGATTTGCGGTTGCTACAGTAAAAAATCTGCTGGGTTGTTTTAATCTCTGTTGTTCACTGCCAAAATCTCTGTTTTGATTTTGAAAGCAATTATATCAGGAACTAAGCAACGCATCTTAATAAAAGCTACACCAATCTTTCAAGAATTAATTTATCTTTCATATAAAATAGGACTCACTGAAATCGGTTGAGATTTGCGGCTGCATCAGTAAAAAATCTGCTGGGTTGTTTTAATCTCTGTTGTTCACTGCCAAAATCTCTGTTTTGATTTTGAAAGCAATTATATCAGGAACTAAGCAACGCATCTTAATAAAAGCTACACCAATCGTTCAAGAATTTATTTATCTTTCATTTAAAGCAGGATTCATTCAAATCGGTTGAGATTTGCGGTTGCTACAGCAAAAAATCTGCTGGGTTGTTTTTTTTGACACACCCTGTATATATGACTATATGTACACCTCATTCAAGAAGTCGCGTCTTGGCAATAAGGATAGTTTTCGCTACCCCTGTGTGCCGAAGGCATGGTTCTGTGGGAGCAGTTGAATGTGTGTTCAAAACGGTTGAACCAACTGGAAGCATGTAGTCGGCATAAAGCCCAATCCAGGTGATGGCCAGTAGGTAAATGCGAACCGAACCCTAGATGCCCAAGCACCTGATGACAGCAAAGGGGAGTGAACAAACGAACAAACGAATGAGCGAACGTGCGAACATGCAAACGAACGAACGAACGAACGAACGAACGAACGAACGAACGAACGAACGAACGAACGAACGAACGAACGAACGAACGAACGAACGAACGAACGAACGAACGAACGAACGAACGAACGAACGAACGAACGAACGAACGAACGAACGAACGAACGAACGAACGAACGAGCGAGCGACCGAGCGAACGAACGAACGAGCGAGCGAGCGAACGAATGAACGAGCGAACGAACGAACGAGCGAACAACCAAATAAACAAACAAACCATAGTGTCAAAAACTGCATGTGATGCGGGCAGATAGTACCAGAGAAAGGTAGGCAATCTTCGCAGGGACAGTTCATAGAGACTGTTGCCGATGTCTGCCAGACCAAGAGAGATGCAGAGATGAAAGAAACTGCTGTTCAGGGTGCTTTTGCGTTTTGCCACCAGAACCACCATTACTGATAAGTAGAATGGTAGACATACCACATATGAAGCGTGCATAGCCCATTGGACTATGCAAATTATGCCGCAGTCAGCCATATAGCCCAGATCGCTTTCAAATGACTCGGGTCAGATGCTAAGCCAAACTGATTTAGAAGACAGATGCAATGCTAATTGCTTTCGCTGTCTTTTGGTCACGTATTAGTTAGCGTTGACGTGAATTTGACTTAATAACCTCAAGCCAAAGCTTGACTGCAAATAAACTGTAATATGTGTAACAGGTTATCCACCGAAAGGGGGAGCGGGGGTTTGAGCCCAACTTCTAGGAGAGCTAGATACAAAGAACGTTAAAAATGGCGAAAAAAATGCTATTTATGGACTAAAAATCGTCAAAAATCGCTAATTTGGGCTAAAATACAGCTAAAAAGTGCAAGTTTAGAGGGGATTTTAGCAACTTTAGTGTCTGTAGTTCTTAAAAATTGTATAAATTTCTTTAAATTAAATTTAAATTGAAAAAATACTTGCCGGAAAGTCGAAGACGAGTCGGAAAATCGTCTGGGTGGGGGGCTGGCCTAAGTCGGTTGACGATCAGACACCCAGACCCGCTGTTACATCTATGAAATGGACGTTGCTGAAGTGAATCTCTTAGTTGTATATTGTTATCATGCGTATGCAACGTTGAAAGAAAAGAGCCATTTGTCATTATTTTATGAGCTTTCAAAAAGCTTGAAACGGCTTCAATTTCACTGCACTATCACGCTTACAATTCGGTTGTGCCGGAAGCCTGAGATTTCTGTGACTGTTCCACAGTTGTTTTTTCAGTTTCTGTGTCGTTACAGTGGACCAGTTGCTTGACAGCATAGACAAACAGATGCAGAAGGCAAATGACTGAGATGCCCAGATAAAACCCAGCTTGACCGCCTACAATACACAGTGGAACAGGATGGAATACAGTCAAAGCAACGGTATTCTACCTAGTTCGCCTAAGAAGCTTTCCAATGTCTGTGCATAGGCTTCAGAGAAAACGGGAAATGAAGTGTATGTGAGGTTGTAAAAAAAGATCACAGCTTCCTGTACACTGTTATCGCCTGACGAGGTCCAATGAGGCAGCGGTCTTATGTCGAATGTTGGGTGGACACAGGGGTAGAGACACTCTTCTGAGCAGCTTTCAATGCCTTCCTTCAAGGCGCCACTGTTGCAGTTGTTGTAGCTTTGTAATGAACACAACTGCGGTTGGCTGTCCAGCACCACTGTTCTCCCAAACAAAACTGCTTCACAGCGACAGTTATTCCGAATCACTGCAGCCTTGCAGCGATCCGCACATTCTAATTGGGACATTGGCTCTGGGTTGCACTTCACTTCCCTAAATAGAACAACAAATTGAAAAGCAATTAGTTTCTCATTTTCACTTAACTTTCACTGGTTCATTCAATTGCCGGTCGGTCGGTCGGTCGGTCGGTCGGTCGGTCGGTCGGTCGGTCGGTCGGTCGGTCGGTCGGTCGGTCGGTCGGTCGGTCGGTCGGTCGGTCGGTCGGTCGGTCGGTCGGTCGGTCGGTCGGTCGGTCGGTCGGTCGGTCGGTCGGTCGGTCGGTCGGTCGGTCGGTCGGTCGGTCGGTCGGTCGGTCGGTCGGTCGGTCGGTCGGTCGGTCGGTCGGTCGGTCGGTCGGTCGGTCGGTCGGTCGGTCGGTCGGTCGGTCGGTCGGTCGGTCGGTCGGTCGGTCGGTCGGTCGGTCAAGGTCGGTCAAGGTCGGTCAAGGTCGGTCAAGGTCGGTCAAGGTCGGTCAAGGTCGGTCAAGGTCGGTCAAGGTCGGTCACGGTCGGTCAAGATCGGTCAAGATCGGTCAAGATCGGTCAAGGTCGGTCAAGATCGGTCAAGGTCGGTCAAGATCGGTCAAGATCGGTCAAGGTCGGTCAAGTTCGGTCAAGGTCGGTCAAGATCGGTCAAGGTTGGTCAAGGTACGTAGGTCAGTCAGTCAGTCAGTCAGTCAGTCAGTCAGTCAGTCAGTCAGTCGGTCGGTCACTTGTTTGCATAGTAGCAGTTATGTATAAAGTTCAAAACCAGTCCAAAAAGCACGTACCCATGTGGAAAAGACTTGTATACTGCCAAAGTGCGTACATCAACAATAGGTGACTGCCCTCCAAATTTGGCATCGACAGAGTTGTATTCAGCCAGATCGCGTCGTTCATGCACGAGAGCCATTTTTTCTGGATGTCGCGTGAATAAGTTAGGAAACCATTGGCCCAACTCGTCAAAGTCGTATGTAAATGCCCTGTACAAGACTATTTCGCGATTAATCAGACTGGACTGAACCACCAAATACGAGTACTCCGCAGGAATGCCGCTGAGGGCATTCTTGTTTCTCAGAGGTTTCTCGGCTGCGAAGTGGAAGTGAAACTCAAAGCTACCGCCAACAGCCAACTGAACTGAGTGCAGATTCAAAGTAACTCTGGATGATTGGTAATTGGTCGGCTGGATCACTCCGCCTCCGGCTTGGAGCAGCGTTCTACTTGAATAATGGTCGACTGAGAGACCAAGGTGAAATATTACTTGCTGCTCGAACTTATGAAACAGCTGATTCTCGGTCAGGTTCAACGATTTGGCGTGATTGTAAGCACGCACTGCCAAAGCCATGTCCTCTCTGCTCAGAATGACATCATTTGGATCCACTGACTTAAATACACTGGTCTTAAACAGAGTGTCTAAACATCTAACACATTTCTTTTTGTTGCATTTCCGTAAATTCTCACCAAATTGGCTAAAATTAGAAGTATTAGGTACCGAAATAGGAGAAATTTCATGCGTTAACCAGAGTAATTCGTGCTTCATTTCATATTTTCTTTTGTTTTGCTTGCTCGGACTTATTTTAGGTTTATTAGTATTCCGTAAAACAACCTATGGGCTTATTTTTGGTTTCAACATTTTTGTGTGTCCTGGAGGCCGTAAATTGGGGTTTTAGCATGTAAAATGGTAAAGAAGAAACAAGGTAAATTATGAGGGAAAATCGAAACAGTGAATGCAAAATGCAATGCACGATCTCAATTCATTCACAAACAGCTTTGGAAGATTACCTTTACCTCTGTTCTATTGCATTTGACTGAGAAAGGTGGTAAAATGAAACTTCAATGCATAAGCCCATTGGCTTTATTTACCGAAAAACCCGGTACCCATATTTTGTTTTGCTGGAGTTAGCAGTCTAGTGCCCCAACGTTGACGTTCCGTATAGTATCTAATTGCAAGTAAAATGATTTTGTCAAGACACTAGATTTCTGACACTGGCTATACAGTACTGTTGGAAAGTCCGGAGTTAAAAAATAGGTTCAGGTAAAAAAAAGGTCAAGTGTTGAAATTTTGCACTGGTTGTAATTTTTCTGAGTTATAAAACCTGTCTTAAACATGAAACCATTAAATTTTTGTGCAATCCAAGCAAAAATTTAACAATTTTTTTTCTAAACATTTCACTCAAAAATTGAACCTATTGAGTAAGTCCAACAAACCGGGACAGGTTCAAGTCCGGCTGAATTATAATAGGTTCAGGTTCAGGTTAAAGTTCACAAATGACAGTACTATACAGCCTCCTCAATCCTGTCAGGACCGCATGCATGTACAAAGACCTGTAAACACCTCTAAGTGCTGTTGCTGTCCCAAGGATTCCAGAAATTCCTCTGTCATCATAAGCCCACTGTAGTATCTGCAGAAGGCTGCCAGCATCAGATAATCCCAATTTTCTGTAATGAAAACTTCTCTGCTCTTGAAGTAGGAAAAGCTCGAATTAACCAGCTCATCAGTTGTGGGCAGTGTTATGTTTTCAGGCAAATCAGCAGTCTGTCCTTCTGCTATCAGCGGCAGCATGATGTTAATTTGAATCAGCTGACGAGGCATGTAAGGCAGTTGATCGGTGGTGGCCATAGTTATCGAAGTGACTGTCTTGCCTTCCGAATACTGACGAATCAGTCCGACCAGGTTTTTGATTGTGAGCGCCAGAAAAAGAAAGATAACTAGGTACCAGAAGATCTTCTCCGGCCATCTTTTGGTGGCTGATATGAAGCCAAACCCAGTGATGGGAGTGCTCTCGTAAAGTTTATTGCTGCCCAACCAGCGCAATTTCCTTTCTCTAGTCGCCATCAGATAGACTGTTTGGTATGTCTCTGTACTGACAGACAGTTTTAACAGTTGAGTAAAGTTTAAAAATTGGAAACCGGTTAGAACAAGACCTACCGAAATGGTGATCAGTTTTTGTGGGCACCGATTGTTTACTGAAATAATATCTATCTATCAATGTTGAAGCGTTCAGACGAAGAAATCCATCAGACCACTTTTTGAAAAAATAGTTCTACTCGGCAATACAATCCTCTATCTACAGACATGTACAATGCAAATTATTTTATCTGAGAACCTTCTACATGGTCCGCCAAAAAAAACTACCCCGCAGAACCCAACAGGCAGTTGGCCTTATAGCCAGTTTGGGGCGACAGCCAAGCACGCACGGCCTACTCTGTTGTGGCCAACGCGCAATATGATATTTTTTTACTGCGCCTGCGCATCATTCTTCACTCAAAAAGACAGTTAGCTGACAAATTTCGATGTAAACGAGGCTTCCAAAGAAAAGTTTCGAAAAAATTAGTGATATGTTTGCAATCTACGCCTAAAGTTTGCCTTGTGCAACAATTTTTGTTCCAATTCGGCACAAAACATTTTCGAATTTGAGGGCGAATTTGGACCTAACGGTATGAGTCGATTTCCACTATATTTTGCATGGATGTAGGGAATTTACTAGGCTATATTACAGTCAGGCACTTAACGCCGTTTATGGCACCGACACCATATAAGGTGCCGGTACCATATATGGTACCGGTACCGAGGGTAGTGGTACCATATATGGTACCCCCACGTTCGGGGCCTGTGGTGGCACCATATACATGGTACCACCACTCCACTTATTCGCCGGTACCATATATGGTGCCGGCACCTTATATGGTACCGGTACCATATATGGTACCGGCACCATATATGGTACCGGCACCTTATATGGTGTCGGTACCATAAACGGCGTTAAGTGCCTGACTGTCCTATGAGGAAGCATGAGCTTAAAATCATGCTTTGAAGTTAGGGTACTTTTATCTTTTTTCAGCCCGACAACCCCTACCTTGGAGGGGGCCCTGGCGCGCTGGGGGGTCCACCGGAGCTCATCCTTTGGGGTTCTTATTTTTTTGTCATATACTCTCACATACAATTGTATATAAAAATGAGGCAAACCTGTGATGTGACGCTGACCCGATTTCGGGAGGATCCCTTATCAAACCTCTCAGAAATTGGGTCTTATGGCCAGAAGTTCCCCACCGTGGTCTCCTCTCACAAAACCGTTATATATGTTAACTTTGACCCATAGGCAAGTGGTGTCATCTCACCGATTCGGGCATTTCACCCACCGTTTTTGTTTGTTTTTTAATTTTTTTTAATTTGATCCTTGTTTGGTTTATTGTCATGCCTTTTTGACTTCCTGGTCTGTCCTTCTTCATCGAAGATGATCCTGTTTTTCTTACCGGTATACCGGTACTTTTGCGAATACCTACCCAAACCGAACCGATTCCTGGGTATGGCGAAAAATACCTACCCATACCGAACCGATTCCTGAAAATCCCACACCCAAACAAAACAACAGTAGATGGCTATGGAATTCTACTCTTAACAAATCGGCCATGGTATTCTTGAACAAGAAAGATCTAGTCGAAGAATTCCTGTCGCGATTTCCTCTGCGCCAGTATTTCTCGCAGTACAAAGGCGAGAAGAAATTGTGTCGTGCTAATTCTGTATGCTACTATGAGCGAAGAACGCGAATTCTGTCATTCAAGGTCGTAACGAATACACTGAAGCGCTTGAATACTTCATTCTCTTGTTCAAACGATGCAACAGCAATGAAAAGCGCAAAGACTACTTTCACATCACTTGCGCCACTGGTATGTACTGTAATGCAAATTGGTATGTACAAGACAAGACTCACTTTTAGACACCAATCAAGTGGAAAAGGTCATTACATCCGCGCTGCATGCGGTAATAAAAGAAAATATGGGTACTGCCGGTGTTGCGTAGCATAGGTTTGTACACCCTGTAACGCCTGTATTTTGCCTTCTTCTACAGCACATCCAATAAATCTGCTGTTTATTTATATGGCGTCTTTTTTATTATCGCTATTACCGGTTTTGTAAAACAATGATTAGAATAGAGAGGCAATGCAACTGTACTGTAATCCGGCATTTTCCGGTGTTCGATATGGTATAACGGATAGTACCGCATATCGATAATTCGCATCTTCACAAACGAATTATTCTAATTTTCGAGCGTATTTTTGGTTTTCGCATGCAGATCAACACGCTTTGTGGCTTAACTGTAGCAAATTATCTGGAAAAGATAAGCAGATTCTGCCCGATATCAATCAGATCTGCAAGATATCTTATAAAAATTACATTGTTTTAGGGCCGTCCATAAACGACATCGTTCCACAATTCCGATTTTTCGGAACTCTCTGTCCCCAAAATCGCCTTCGTTGCGTTGTTTCTTGGGGACCCCTCCCCCTACGGCGACGCCATTTTCGGTTTAGTCCCCCCGATAAAACGGCAATAAATACAGTACTGTCATCTTTTCTTACAGCGCAATCAATTGAATAAATCCCTACAACCAACAACCACTTTGGGAAGCTTTTCTGTATAAATTGCTAGAATGTGTATAAATCGAAAATAATGCTATCGAAGTACACTGAAATTCTGAAAAAAGCGATGTAGGTTTTTGCTACCCCCTGGTGCGTTGTCTATCGTTGACCCCCTCCCCCTTTGGAACGACGTCGTTTGTGGCCGGCCCTTACTGGGAAAAAGAAAAGGATGCCCGTTACAGACATACGCTCTGCACAAATTATTGGTCAAATCGGGAATTCACTTACAGTACGTTAGTAGCACAACCAAAAAAGTAGAGCAATATGTGAGGCAGGGTAATTTGCGTCTTCGTACTGTCTTCTTCTTAGTCTTAATTACTGAGGTGCATAGCGACAAGGCAGAAAGTAGCTGTTTGTGTAAGTTGGTCAGCAGGATACAAACAACCTGCTAATAATTTTCTTCTCAGCGCTCGTCTGACTAGAATAGGCCTGGTGGCCAGTTCTCATCCGAAAGAGCAACAAAAAGAGAACAGACCAATTGAAAAGGAACTGAAAGTGGCTAAGACAGCTGTGGATACCAAGTTGCTCCTATTAGGTTAGCTTGTTTTTCAATGCACCACAGATTTGATGTCACATCTACATTCACACACATACTGTGTTGACCAAAAAAGACCGCCTGGCCTTTTTTCTAGTTTTCCGCAGATTTTGACATGCCGCCATTCCGCCAGTTTTTAGCCGAATCGAAAGATTTTTGACACGATTATTAATATTTGCTAAGAGTTTGGTTTGGCCGAATCCTATCCTTTGGTGCACTGAGTTATTCCCTTCCGATATGGACCCGAATTTTCAGACCTGAAATTTATGCCTCATGAAACCTTCATGAAGCCTGAAAAGGCCAGTTTTGTAGCACGGCAGGTTAAAATCTGGTGGATTTTTACTTTCAGTAAAGGCACTTTCACGGGATAAGGTGTAGCTGGGGGGGGGAATCAGGAACCGATCCCAAACAGAAATTAATTTGGGAAAATCACAAAAATTTCAAAATCGTCTAAAATGGAATTTAGAATCAGAAAAGTATTCTCTTTCAAATCATGCCCTACTCGACTGCATTGCAGAGATAAAAATTTTTTCGAACCCCTTCTGGGACCGATTTGACCCCCCACCGTCGAGTGTCCAACTATTTTATTTCATGGAAATGTAGCGCTATGTTTTTGCTTTCGATTAAACAAAAAAATCCAGAGAAAACGGACCCTAAATCGAGTTTTTGGGCCTTGAAGGTTGAAAATCAAAAAATTTCCTTATAATGGATTGCACACTGTAAACAACACAACTTGGTCAGTTTTGAATCGAATTCGGAGATCTTTGGCACACCTATTGTACTGTTCATCTTGCACATAGCGCACAAACCTGTTCCTGGTTGCCGCTGTTTAACATGAGTTTTCTGCTTATTTTGTTTATTATTTTCAGTTTCGCAAATAATTTCTCGGTTTTATGTGATGTTTCCCATGATGGGCATCCAAATTGACTTTTTGAAAGGAATTAGAGCTGGAAACCGGGCCGGTCCAACCCAAGCAATGCCTAAGCGAAGGATAGTTGGAAACTTTTGCATTGAATAAACATTCTGCTTGCTCGGTACTTACAAGAAGTAAGCATCAATTAGCATTGTGCACTATAACGAATATTTACCGAGACTGCTTAGACTCTGTTACTCTCTTGTTATTTGTTTTCTCCTTAAGCGATGCCATAGAAGTTTTGCGTAGGTGTGCACGTGAACAAGCTAAAATGAACATTATTGATCCTTGCCGCTGTGGGATGGTGGCTGAAAAACTCGTCAACTCGACTCAACTATTGATGTACGTACAGTACATACGCAAACTATAGTCTGTTCAAAAAATAAGTGACCTTTTTAAAAAATAAGCGAGTTTTTTGCAAATAACTTTTTTGGAAGGCCTCGGAGAAGGACTTGAGCCTCATAACCAAAGTTGTAGACAAGGTTGAGCTCCGGACTGCGATTAATGCTAATCTGCGCTACGTTTACTCTTAACACTAATATGCGCAATATCAAAAAATGAGCTTTTTTCTAATTGCGATGAAAATATAGTGACTTCAAAATTCGATTCTAGAGTCCTTGGCGACTCCAATGATGCTTTCATGACGTGTCTAGGCCAAACCGACCTGGAGACATGGCCAGTCAAAGTTTGCAAAAGTCGCGAAAAATGTCGTTTTTTGAAAATTTCAAAAATAAGGGGAAAACAAAGGCAGACCAACGGATTTGGCTGAAACTTCCTGAATGGGGTATTTAGGAGGGAGTGATTGCTTTAATACTGTAGGTAGTATAGTAGGTTCCCATTATTCTCCCTTTTATTCATTCATTGCATATGAATCAATCCAGTATAGAAGCGAAGCAAAACAAAAATCGTAATCCTGGCGCAAAAAAGTGCAAAAGTTTGTGTCCATCGGGCCTTCGCGTCATTCGTTATTTTCTTCTTTTTGGGCACGCGCTTGCGGCGTAAACTGGAAGCGTGTATTCTTCTTTATCCAAGAGGCCGCGCCCGCCGGCTGTGCGTGCGTTAATGGAGACGGATTTCAGGAACGGCGGACGGGGAGCTGCTAGGCCTACCGGAGTCTTCCACTTACAAGACCTGGTCTTATAACTGGAAAATGCCCAAATTTAGGGTCACTTTTTGGCGCCCTTTTGAAGACCATGGTCTTATAACTGGAAAATGTTATTTCGATTCAAAAACGGTTTTTTGCCAAACATTAAATTGATCTTGATTTAGATGGTTGTTCCTGGAATTCCTGACCATTTTAAGGTTAATTTGTAAAACTTTCTTTAAAATTTTTCAAGGAAATAGTGCTGAAGCATAGAGAGTCGTGTCGAAAACAAAAACCAGAATATCATGTTTTACATTTGAATGTACTTCTGCCCTTGTTTTCTAACGATAGATAGCTTTTGTTCACTTTAAAAACATTTACTTGCGTGTTAAAAATTTCCAATTAAACTAAGACCATGGTCTTTTAACTGGAAAATGGATGTCAATGAACCCAGTTTTCTGACCACCTATTAGAAGACCATCGTCCTATAACCGGAAACAAAAACCTATTTAAAGACCATGGTCTTCTAACTATGGTGGTCTTATAAGCGGAAATCTCCGGTACGCAAAATACGCATTAGTTTTTGCAATGCGTATGTATACGCAAACTCATACGCATTTGTAATTGGAATGCGTATACACATACACATAGGGATGGGCACGAAAATTAATTTTCGTACTAGTACGAAAATTAAATCGAGGATTTTTAAATTTCGTATCGAATACGAATACGAAAATTAGAGAAATATAGAAACGAAAATTAAACGAATACGAAAATTAAATATAACTAATACGAAAATTAATTTTCGTTACGAATATTAATTTACGTTTCACGTACAGCTAGCAATAAATCAGCTGAATTATTAGCAATTTAGCAGATTCTAAACATACAAAGGCATTTTCACTGTACCAGTGCAATGTGAAAAGCATTTTTGGGGTTGTTGAACAAGTATTTTTAACTTAGTAACTGAAGGAACTTGTTGATCTTGGTGCGAGTACTGGCACTATTTAGTACAATCGTACATAGTATTTTAGTCAGTATTTTACACACCCAACGGTTGACTGTCCACTTACGGACAATCTCCTGGCTCAAAGCGCATACTACATAGGTACCTGCAGTGAAGGTATGTGCAATATAAGCATGCAGAAGCATTGCTTTACAATAATGAAAACACGTTAGCGTGAGCGAGAAATCGTGCTCTACAGAATTTGTTCACTCAGAACTGATATTTAAGGCTTATTTTAATGCTGAAAGGCCTAAACTGGGTCTCTATTTGCAGTCTAAAACCTACCGTGAAAATACGAAAATTAATTTTTGTGGAACAAAAATGAACTCGTATCGTCGTAACGAAAATTAATTTTCGTACTCGTACGAAAACAAATTAGGCATTTTGATTTTCGTATCGACTAACGAATACGAAAATTAAAATGGGCAAATATTGATTTAACGAATACGAAATTCAAACGGATTTAATTTTCGTGCCCATCCCTACATACACATACACATTTGAAAAATCCGGTATTAAACAACACTATATCGTGGGAACATATCGGAAGCCCGGTAATTTTTCCTGAAAATCAAGTAACTACCGTAACGCGGTACCTGCTTGGTAAAAAGCTGCCGAAAATTTTGTACTCGGACAGTACCCCCCACATCGCAATTACCGATATATATATATATATTTAATTTAAGCTCTATTTCATGCTCTAATCGAGCTTTAAACCTGTGGTTACGCTCAACTTAAACAATTCAGCCACCCTACCAAAGTGATATACTAATTGACGCAACTATGACGCATACCAGACGGACGGTAAAATGACACTACAGTATCTATCTACTCAATAAATTCGCGTCGAGAACCGTAAACAAACAATTCAAATGAACAGGGCTTCCGATAGATTTCCGCCGTATAGTAGTACCTCATGTTTTCGTGTTGAAAAACACCAAGACTATGTCAAGTAGAAACAAACAGATCTAGAAAATGGAAAAATTTTGCACAAAACAGAAACCGAGTGGATTGTGAACGGCCTTTTTATACGTTCCTCCGTACTATGTGCCAAATGTACAGGAAAGACGCACTGTTTGTGCTTTTGCTTTCATGGACAGGAGGCACTAATGCCTTTTAAGTTCATCCTCTAGCAAGCATTTGCATTATGTTTTCCTGGTTAAGGCTCGCAAAAACAAGCGGAAATTATGTTTTGAAATCAGCCCCAGCTCTGATTAGAGGCGTGACAGCTGTGAATGACTAAGAGGTTGCGCCAGACACGATAAGCTGAAGAATGCCACTTACTAAAGTAAAGTAAAGTTTATCGCCCGAGTAGGAGTAACACAAAGCCGTCGGAGCGACAGGCCACGAGTCGCCGTATTTGACATATTACGTAGCCTAACTAAATAACAAATGCTGCGGCAAATTTCGCTTTTTTACCAAGGCCGTAAATTCGCCCAAAGACTTAGCATTCACAACTTCATTAGGCAGTTGATTCCAGAATTTTACCATCTTATGAGTAAAAAAGTTGAGTCTACAATTTAGATGCTTCTTAGAAATAGGGATAGCTAGCTTACAATCATTTCCTCTGGTTCTGGTCACCTTTGACCTCTCAAAAAATTCTGAAAATTCTACATCTACAAGGCCGTAAAAAATGCGGTACACATACTGTAGATCTGTCACAAATCGTCGGTATTCTAATGTTTCAAGATCCAGAAGACGCACTCTGCTCAAGTACTCGCCATAGAGTCTATCCATCCCTGTTAATCTTCGTGCAAAAGATCGTTGGACACTCTCTAATAGTCGTATATAGGGATGGGCAACGTAAATTAAAATCGGTAATTTGCGTACACGTTATTTCTGTTTTACCAGATTTTAATTTCCGTAATCGTAACGTGTTACGGAAATTAAAACGGCCAATTTCTTGCTGTAACGCGTTACGTAAATTAATTTCCGTAACGTCGTAACGAATAAGATTCCAGCCAAACGTAAATTAATTTTCGTTTTTCTTCAAAAATTGCTAGTAGGTAGTACCAATCGAATATCGCGGAAAAAATTATAAAATGAACTGTATGCAATGCAAATTTCAATTCTGTGTTTGTTCGATTGGAATTGCATTCGTATTTTTGAAATCTAACTTCACACCAAAAGGAAGGAATGAAATGTGGGTATGTTTTTTGGCTGAATTACTGTAGCTGCTGAGGGTTTTATAACTGCGCAGCAACTAGCCAACTATGTACGTACTACAGACTAGTCTACCTACCGCACACCGCACTGATGGTTAAACGTATGACAGTACTTACATATGATTAGTAGTGAAGAAAACTATGTAACTTCACTTCTCTGTTTGAATGTACAATGCTGTTGGCAAGTCCGACTGAACCTGGATCTACTAAAAGGTTTTTAACCTGAAATTTGTGGACTTTAACCTGAACTTTAACCTATTATATTTCAGCCGGAGTTGAAACTGTTCCGTTTTATTGGACTTTCTCAACAGGTTCAAATTTCAACTGCAATTTTTAGGCAAACTATGTAAAATTTTCGGTTGGATTGCACAAAATTTTAAAGATTTCATGTTTTTATACCTATTTTCAAACTGAAACTGTCAGGAAACGAAAGTACACTGCCCTGTAAAGTCTGATGTATGTTTCTCTGCCAGTAGAAAGGCTTATAGCTCAGAAAAGTTGCAAGCAGCGCAAAATATCTACAGTTTTTGGAGATATCGGTGGACTTGAACCTTAACCTATTGTCAGGTTTTTTAGAAGATGGACTTTAACCTGAAATTTCGATGTTGGCTTTGACTTGAACCTGAACCTATTTTTCAACCTTGAACTTTCCAACAGTAGTACAACACCTACACATGAATTTATAGTTGCCTGGCTTTTCTGCCTACGTGTTTTCTTATACAGGGAGATAACATATTGATAAATTCAAGCCTTCAAAAACGTATCTACAAGATATTTCGGCCGTAAAATTGATCGAAATTAACCGGTTTAGCAGTTCGAAGAGTGGGATTGGGCTTCTGTGCGACAAGGGCGAAAAATGTTCGACAAATTAACCTTAAAAGTCGCATTTAAGTTTCAGTAGTAACCAAAAATATGCCTATAATACAACAAAACAATGCGGTGGGCTCAGGATTCAACAGAAAAATCTGTTTTACGCTAGGAACGTAAATTAATTCACGTACGGAAATTAATTTACGTATTGCTAAATTTTAATTTTCGTATTCGTTTAATTTCCGTATCCGGATTTTTTTAATTACGGTAATTGTTAAACGTAACGTAAATTAAAAATCGGCGCTTAATTTACGTTACGCGTTACGAAAATTAATTTACGTGCCCATCCCTAGTCGTATATCCTTATACTTATATGGGTTCCAAACCGGAGAAGCATACTCGAGCTTAGGACGAACAAATGCCTTAAAAAGTTTTAGCAAAAAGTCAGGATTTTTACTTGTAAAGGCTCTATGAATAAGGTTTGCGCGTTTACCGACCTCTCTGGCAATTTTTACACAATGAGAGGAAAAAGACAATACTGTACTGTACTGTAAGTCTATTTAAGAGCCAGTCTCTGATTCGATCGAGTCTTGGTATTTTAAGTTGAAAATCGAACTTTTGTGTAGAGGGCTGTGCGTTCGTGCACTAATAGACATTCATGAGTTATGTTAAAGTTGCAAAGGGTTTATGGATTTGACTCTCCATTCCCAAGATATAAGCCCTCAAAGATCGGCTCGCTTAATTATGGGACCAGAACTTTCTTCAAATCAATTTTTTTTCGTACTAATATTACTTTATCTCGTCTTGGCGAACACAGCCTCTATAGGCATAATTATTCTCGCTTTTCCTATTCTCTGGCGTCGCTTCTCGTCGCTATTAATGTCTAAAACAGTGTCTATTCGTGTGCTAACCAACTGTTCCAGAGTGCTCTATTTGTAAAAGCCAGGTGCATGCCTGATCAAGATTAAGATCCGATCCGATTCGATTTGCGGGGGCCTTACGGCCTGTGATCAGTCTCGAGGTCCATTCCGCTACCCCCTTGTTTGTCATCTCAGACGTTGCCCTTCTTTCACTGCCAGCCCCTCCTAGCCATGCTGCTGGGCGCCTGTCACCAGGAGGGCGGCCGGCGTGTCGATGCCATGATGCTGACAGCTCCCGACGGCCGCCGGTATGCCAGAGGGCTCCCGGCTTAGTTGGTTTCTCAGACAGCTTCTGACATCCTAGATCTTCTTCCCAACGCGGCATGCTTTGTGGAGTGGCTTCGGTGCAACGGCAGATCCAGTCGGTTCCCATTTTACCTACTCGTTGTAACCAGCTTTCGGTGGCCTGGGTGGAGCTTTATGCCGACCACCAACTCTTTCCGGCAAGAAACTTGCCGCGCCGCGCCGAGAGGATGAGCGCACGACATCGCGCACAGTGGCTATGCGGCCTAAGCCACTACACCAACTGTGCCGGCCAGATTAAGATTTTTGGTCGAAAATAATTTTTGAGCAAAAATCTTTTTTCGATCCCATTTGGCCGGCCCTAGCTCGACAGGAATCCCCATAGGCAGTATTTTTATTTCATTGTTTTTAGCGCTATCGATTTGCTACAGCTTGGTATAAAGCATTTGTGGCTATGACCCGACATTCGTGAGAAATGCGCCTTCGAATGTACAAAACCATGCAGAATTTCCTAGTTTTCAATCATTGATTCATGATTGTCGCGTCTTGGCCACGGGTAGTTTACGCTATCCCGTGTGTCACGGCGGCCCCGGCATCCATGAGAGCGGTTGTTTGTGGATTCGAAATCGGTCGAAGAGACTGGAAGTAGTCGACGTAAAGCCCAGCCCAGACCGCTTATTGGCAGCAAAGGGGAGGGTTGTTTGTAGACAGGGCTACCCCATTGAAGGGCTCTGAAAAGAGCGAGGGGTGTCCTGAGCTGTCCGAAAGGACTGTGGAACTCAAAAACAAAACAAAACAAACAACAACAAGAGGATTGCTGGCATAATATTGAGAGTGGTGGGACATAAAAATTGGGACTTTTAGGTAACATTAAATGAGAATATCGGGAAATCGATCAAAACGTGTGCAGCATGATAAAACATTGATGTTTTTTTACATCCGGTTTACTATTATTGATGCCATTTCTAGTCGGTTTTTTCAAGGATTTTCTCTCAGAACGGGCTAAACTACAGGACACTGTGAAATCAGATTTAGGTTGAATGGCTAAGTGAGTTGGTTTGGCAGGCACCACGCAGTTCGATGTCAATTGGACCAAACGAGTCGGTAAGAATAGCCAATCAATGAGTGGCTTTGCTCAATTGAAGGCCTTTATAAAGTTGGAACATAAAGTTTGCGGCCTAAAACGAATATAAAAATCTGGAACAAAAGGAAAAGATGCAAAACATGGCTGTTCACTCAAATGGAGCAAGTAAGTAGCAGTCATTTGCAAACCTATTCAAAGTTTTGCGTGCCGCTCATACTGGCAAAAGAAAGTTGGGTATACAGTGGATGTCACTGAAATACATAGTATGTGCAAAAACCTGTCAATACTGCTATAAAATATTTTTCCCGGTATTTCCCGGTATTAGAGAACGTGTGAACCGGGAGTGAAAACACCGGGAATTCCCGGTTCTTCGGGAAATACCGGGATCCCGGTTGCATTACTACGGAGGATAATTTCTAACTGTACTTTCTGGTCTGGTCACCCACCATAGTTGCATAAAAATTTCTGCTTGCTGCTTCCCTCCAACACCAAATGCTCACTCTATAAGGTATAAACATACGTTTTTTCTATAGCTGCGGTCTTAAAGTTTATTATAAATTCTAAGTTTTTACCGGTGGCGAGTTGTCCGGTGACGAGTTGTCCAGTGGCGAGTTGTCCAGTGGCGGGTTGTCCGTTGCGAGTTGTCGAGTCGGTGGTGGCGAGTTGTCCTAGACCCCTCTTAAGACAAGTTGAAACGAGAACACCCGAATTTTGCAGAATTAACAATCATTCATCGGATATTGGCCAAATATTCTAACTTAATCAAACTCTATGGGGACCTTTAGCCATTTTCGGAAAACTAGGTTGCAAAGGGTTGCAGGTGGAAATATCTTTCTAGAGATGCGCACGGGCCGGGCCGGGCACAGTTTTCGGCCCGCCGGGCCGGGCCGGGCCGACCAGTTTAGCATAGTGGCCCGAAAATTTTAAAAGGTTGCACAAATTCAAGACTATCTACGCAGAATATAAGCGCTAGCAACCGTTGTGTTAGTCGGCTAATGTAATAACGCGCCCGCCAAAGTGTGACTGACTGGCTGTAGTTTTTACCACTGAGTCCAAAAATGACATCAGAATTGATCTACGACCTACCGTTCCTGAGTTATGCCCATTCAAAATTATGGCCTTATGCACGAATTGCCGTCTTTCTTGCTATGAGGGCTAGCAATCTGTCTAGATTGTTCCGGATCTATACCACTAACCCCTAATCAAATAGGTTTAATTGGAGTAATTAGTTCACTCCACATTTGATTACATATATTGGCTTTATTAGGACTCGTCATTTATGTCACAATGTTGCTTTATTAGGACTTGTCATTTATGTCACAATGTTGCTAGCAGACTAAAACAGTGTTAGTGTTTTACCTGTGCGATTCTGCCAATTAGGTGACTTTCCAGAAAAAAACGAAAAAGCCGAAGAAAAAAAACCGACCCAACAGCCTTGGGGTGAATTCTGGCAACTTTTTTTTAAAAATGGGCCGGGCCGGGCCGCAAAATTTGGAAAACGGGCATCCATATATCTTTCTCATCTTTGCTTATAGATCATATCGAGATTGGGCAAGATGAATAACTCGATCAGTAGCAGATTCAGACTGGCTGCAGGCTTCAGCTATACGCTGGTCACATCGACAGGTCTTGCTCTCTACGTGGTGGTTTGTCTGGCGCTAATGCGATATTGGTCGCAGTTGCGAAATCCGTTCTACAAGCTCATAACTCATCTGGCGGTCAGTGATTGCGGTTACGCTTTGTCCAACGTCTTTCTTATGATTCCGTTTAGTTTTGCCGGTCGCGCTCTGTATAGTGAGCCAATTTTGAATGCTTTTGGAGCAATGCAGTGTTTTTTCGTCAATGCCGCTTTGACGTACTGTTTTCTAGTGGCTTTACAGCGGTTTTGCTACTTTTTGAGTCCCGATTGGAACGAACGCTTGTTTGAGGCCGGCGCTGACAAATGGACCGCAGTGGTAGCTTGGATTTGCGTACTGGCAGTTGTGACACAGATCCACATTTGTAACTGTTTCGTATATTTCAGCCACACCGCCCTGCACTACTATTATCGCTGCTTTCCTGAGAACAACTCTGTCTATTTGGTGCCTATGTTTTTTGTGCACATCTTTGTGCCACCGTTGTGTATGTGCATGTATGTGGCTATTTACTGGCATATTCGTAAGCAACGAGGAAACGAGGCACCTTCAGACCAAAATAGGAGACACAGGACGGAGACCAAGCTTCTGTTCCAAGGCCTGATAATCGGTGTCTTTCTGCTCTCTGCAGTTCTGTTGTTCCTTTTCGTGCCTGGACACACCTACTGGGGCCCTCCCTTAATGAGTTTCTGGTGCACTGTCAACGCTGCTTTCAATCCGTTTTTGTACCTAATTTTCAACTCTATTCTGCGCCGCAAAGTTTGTGTAATGCTGCATATTAGAACGGCTACTGTGCAGCCCTCTACTAACCAACGCAATGTATATCAAAGGCAATAAATAGCTCTGAGGCGCCTTTTCCTGGTCCCAGGGACCTCTAGAACCCCACCTTATAATTTAGTCAGTGTACAAATCATGTTTCCACCCTGACTTGGTGTTGGTGGTATGTTGTACACGTGCATTTACTGCATTTGAAGAACCTTTCTTTTTAGGCGAAATTTTGAAACACCCTGTTTGTGTACGTACGTATGTACTACATGTATATGCACCATGCTAAATTCTGGAATCTATTGTTTAATCGGTGTAAATTCGGAAAAACTGTATGAACCTTGGCTTTCTTTGACTCCGCTTTCTATATACAGGGCGGGCCATTTGTCCATCATTGGTTTCCTCTTGCTCGCAATTCAATTTGGCTGAACTTGTAACACAACATACAAATAACCTGAGAATTTTTACTCTCAAAACTTTGGTCAAGTCTCTCACTTCAACCACTACTTATGTACTTCCATTATGTGTCCACCGTCAATTGTCTACATCTAATGGTGGACACGTAAAAGTGCATAACCAACCAGTGATTGAAGTGAGAGACTTGACCAAAGCTTTGATAGTAAAAATTCTCAGGTTATTTGTAAGTTGTGTTACAAGTTCAGAGAAGTACAGCAAGATGAAACCGATTATAGATAATGGTGTAGCCACGTGTTCATGTGTATTGCATTTTAAAATACATATTTAGTAGCACACAATATATGGTAGAATAGAAATGCTGAGCACATACTGTATACATACATGTAACAGCTCCGGGCCGACCTGGGGGTTGGGGGGTAGGGGGGGGGGGTTTTTCCTCAGGTGGGGGGTCGAGGGGGGGGTTTCGCCCAGGTGGGGGGTCCCAAATTTCAAAAAGCTCCGAAACGCCTAGAAATGCGTTTTTAGCACGTTTTTTTCAGTAAGGACGCTAAAAATCGCTATTTTAAGCCGCCAAATAGCGTTTTAAAGCTAAAAACAAGCAAAAAATGACAAAAAGAGCTTCCAAAAACACCGATTTTTCTTAAATATCAGCAGTGGAAACGCGAAATTCGGTTTCCAAAGGCTTTTCAAGTGAATTTTAGGCTAAAAATTAATGATTTCTGACCCAGTTTGCTAATACTGGAGCCACTACTAGTACTTGTATTTTTTGGTCGGGGGGAGGGGTCCCTTAACCTGTCTCGGGGGGGGGGGGTGGGGGGGGGGTGAGGGGGGGTTTGGCCTTTCCAGCAGGGGGGTAACCCCCCCCAAACCCCCCCCTAGTACATGTATGACTGTATATACAACCAAAATAACAGAGACACAGTTCATTGCAAGCCCAAATATTCTGTACTTACTAACCGAAATCAGTTTCGTCTGTTCAACCGAGACCTCAGGTTGCTTCAGCACCAGCTTCAGTTCAGCAGCAACGGAATGTTGTGCGTCTTGCGTAGAAAGTCGACCGTTCTGCAACAGAACAGAAGATGCTTTGCAGAACAAGTTCCTGTCATAGACCAACAAAAAGACCAGTGTTTAAGTCAGAGAAACGGTTACACATTGTCATTTTGCATTTTTTAAACGGCACCAAAACTGGTAAAGAAGGAAGTGAAAAAGAATTCGCAGTGCGGACACTATTTTCTGGATTATCCAGAAAACGGAGGACATACCCGACAATGGGTCGAATATCTGAAAACCCCAAAAATATCCAAAAAATCCGAAAACAGCTTATGAAGAGAAAAATGTCGAAAATTTGTCATTTTCGGTGTCTACCAAGTTGCTAGATTTGATCCGAAAACGCATTTACGTTATTGGAAAAACCGGTTTTTAAACATCGGGAATATCCGAAAATCCACACATCAAAATCGGAAAAGGTGAAACTATCGATCCAGAAATTGGTGTTCCTTAATTGGCAGACCTAAACAAAGCATTATGATCGTTCTCGGCGGCCGACAGCAACCTCTGCACGGCACTCAAGTCTCTCAAAGTCTTGTGTTTGAAGGCCAAATTCAGTTCTTTGACTGTAGCCGGAGAGGCCACACCATTCACCAGTTTTTGCAGCACCTGCGCCCATTCGATGGTGAACTCTGTGCTCTCTGACCGAACGAAACGAGAACGCCACCGGTCAAGTCGGTGAGGAGTCGTCCTTGTTTTGGGCTGACCGAGAATCTTTGCTGATTGTCTCTAGCCAGGTGTCACAGCAGAACTGGGCAAAATGACGGATGTCCGTTGGACTGAGGGATTGGGAGGATCTAGCACCGGTATATGAGAATCTGAAATTTTTACATACTCCTTTATTAACCAAAATGATAAGATTTTTGAGGCCAATTGAAAACATAAGTGCTACAATAGGAGAGATTTTGTGTGTTAAAATTTGGTGGGTCAGACTTAACCCAATCCTGAGAAATTCACGAATATGTGAAACTTGGGAATTTCATTGTCTACTAAAGTAAACTTTTCTTTTTGTTGTCATTTCCAGAAATGTTCGACAAACGACCTGAAATTTGCAGAAACTCTTCAAAACTGTGGCATATTTTGGGTTAAAAGTAAGTATTAGTTTAAATATCAAATGAAACGCACGATTAGAGAATAATAAAAAAGATGTTTTACAATTTTCCACGTTCGTGCCCTTAACTTTGACTACCGCTTATGTGCAAAAGAGATGACAATAAACCTACCGAAAACGTTGAGTAACTCCGAATTCAGCCAAAAACATGGACAAATAGTGAAGTGAACCACCGACAATAGTGAGTGAGTGGAGTTGAGTATCCCATACAACATATACAATTTTTACTCATAGTCTGTTATTTAATTTCTATGTTATTATTATTGGCGGCTGGTTGAACGTGGTTGGTCGACAGAGCCCAACTATTCAAATTAGGCGGCAATGTCTTCAAGCGGTACAGCGCTGACAACGCCTTCCTGAAATGGATGGCTTTTGATATTGATTTTCTCAGATGAATGTCATTTTACTCAAAGGTGTACCCGAACAGACCTAAAAAATCAGAGTTGCCTCTGGTTTTGCAAGCCGAAAACTAAGAATCAGGGTGGTCCATGTCCATAAAAATTCTAATGTTTTCGTTAATTCTTCAAGGAGTATGGATGGACCGGTGGACAGTTTCTGGCCTATACTGTACGTATTTTGAATTGGGTTTTTTTAGGAACAAGAGCAACTTTTCCAACCAAGGCACTTTGCTTGTAGAAATCTAGACATTGCTGATCGTTACCTCAGTTCAGGCTGTCGTTTCAGCAAAATCAGCACGTTGAACAGCGGGTCCAAATTGGAAACCACGAAGAAGACCGTGGCAACGTCGTTCAGTTTGAATGATATGAACAGAAACCCCAACTGAATCGGCAAATTGAACACAAACAAAGTGCACAGTGCACTCAGTGCCAAGCTTTTGGTCAATTTTCGCTGCATTTTCCGCTGTCTGTCCTGCTGTTCACCTGAAGCGTGGTGCGTACCCTGGCGGTAGAGCCAAACAACAAGCACATACACCGCGGCCGCTATCAACTGGACCCACAGAGTGACATCCATGTAATAACTGCCCAAAAACGGGTGGATTTGTTTCATCACAGCGGCCGGTCGACATCGCAGACTTGTTTCAAGGCCCTCCGCTAACATAAGTGCAGCTACATGTGGGGTGAGCACACCCAGCACAAAACAGACACATGCAGTCACACACACAGTGCACAAAGCGTAACTTCTCTTCTGTTTGTAATAGGCCACTGGTGAACCTACAGCGTAGACTCGGTCCAGGGATACAACCAACTCCATCAGAGCCACCATCGGCCAGGAAAAGGTGAAGAGAATGGTGTGAGGTCGGAGCAGACATCTGTTCAAAGAGATGCGAGCGGCTAGGTGTTCGGTGAGTGCCAATGCCAGGTAGTACACTGCTAAAAACACAGAACATTTCTGCTGATTGATTCTGATGCAGCTACGTAGATTGTGAACTGTCAGTGAGAAAATCGGTAAAATCGCCTCGACTTTCTGTTCTTTTTACTGGTAAAGTGCTTTGCAACTACTACTAAGTTACTGTACAGGTGCCTGTTTACCTGCGCAAAAGTAGGCAGCTCCAAACAAGCCATCAGCCAGCAATTTTCCACTTATGAAAACATACTCTTTGCGCTTTCTTAAAGCTTTCTGATAAACTATGCTGGCGAATGTGACCAGATTGAGACTGCCGAGAACTAAGCCTTGAGCCAAGTAGGCTACAAACAATGCCACTTCTCTGGATAGATTATCTGATGCAGTAGTGTTTGAAGTCATCCTATGTTATGACCTCGCCAAAACGCAGTTATGACCATAATTATGCTCCCTGGGCATACCATTGTTATTGTCTGGGCGCGAAGATTCCCAATTGCGCAACGGCCTGCCGTATAACTTACAATGTATGGCTTGGCCAGATAATATGTGCTCTGATAGATGGCAACTAAAGCTAATCAAGCACTGCCAAACTTGGCACAATTAAAGGCGGTTCAGCTGGCAAGGCAAAGCTAAACTAATTTGTTGATGCACTTGGCTGTTGCTATGGTGCAATCGGAGAGTCCTTATTTGTCTTAATCGCTAAACACAGTGGGGACACGCCCAAAAGGTTAAAAGTTGAATTGCTACCGTCTATATTCCAATAAGCCGCCACCTCAACCCAACCGTTTTAGATAGATTTTTGTAAAATGCAGCATAAAGTAATTTTACAGAATAAAGGTGTCATTGACGGCTGGGCTGGCGCCTGTACAAGTAGATCAAGTCCTGATTCCAATAAGCCATACGTTGTACCTTCAAGTGGTACCATATATGGTACTAGTGTACCTTCAAGTGGTACCCTATATGATACTGGTGTATCTTCAAGTGGTACCTTGTACGGTACCGGTGTACCTAGAAACCATACATGGGCCGGGGATAAGGGAGTTACGCCCCGCGCCGGCCCATACCCCTTCGGCCGGCCATACCCCCTGTCCAACCGCCCCCCCCTCCAGGAGGGAGAAACTTTTCGCTTATTTAAGGCAAAATAGGCGTTTTTTTACTTTCTTTGGGACCCCCCCCCCGAGGTCTTCGGAGCCACCTCCGGATTTTTCCGGCCCATGCATGCTACAAGCGCAAGACTTAGGCCAGCCCCCCCCCACCGAGACGATTTTTCCGCCTCGCCCCTCCGATTTTGCTGGAAAGTAATTTTTTAGCAAATTTTGGCGTTTTTAGCAATGTTACACACAAAAATTGCCAAAATCGCCTGCAAAACAACATTTTTTAGCTGTCTTTCATCCCAAATTAGCGAATTTTGACGATTTTTAGCCAAAAAATTGCGATTTTTTCGATTTTTGATCGTTTTTTAGTGCCCCCTTCGACGGATGACCTGTTTACATGTATGCACATTCGTACTTTGTGTTCGGTTCAGAGGGCACTAATCTTTTCATTCGGTTGAAAATTGACGGAAAGTTATTCGGAAAACTCGAAAATAGGCCAAGCGGTCTTTTTTTTTACCAACACTGTATGCGTTTCGGAGAACAGGCAATGTGTTTCTGAAGAGTTCAGTAAATAAATTGCTTAGGAATCTGCATACTGAAACATCTGGTCAGACTGAAATCGTTCTCAAAGTTCATTCTTAACATCAGTGCATTCAGCAGGGACAGAAGAATATTATACCGTGCATCGCTTTTACATTTCACTCACCAACAAAGCTTATCCATTAGATCTTTTGGCCGGAGTGGGTATGATACCGCAGACTTGGTTAATTGGGTTGCTTTCTACGTAAGCTTAGATAGAGGTGTCAATCAGACCTACGTATGCCAACCACTAATGAGCCCTATTCGACTCCTAGTCCGCATCACATGAGCTGGCCGGGACAGCAACTGTAAAAACATGTCTGTCTGGCTTGTCTGCGCGTTTACCATATGTCTCATGCTCAACGTTTTTGCTCTGCACACAGATCCAATCAACGGTAAGACATAACAAGCCTCTTTCGATGCGATTTGTTCAAGCGCTCCTATTTTCGGGCAGTCAATTTTAAATAAAACATGGCAAAATTGATTTAATCGTCACCCTCAAATTTTCACTCAGACCATCCTCGGCCGCATAGAAGGCGTGATGCCTACAAAATTCAAACTTTGAATTTGATATGGTATGGTATAAAGTTGGCGATTTGAATTCGATATGGTATGGTATAGTACTAGCTAATTCAGTTTGATTGAATTTGGTTGGCATGATTTTGGTATGAATTGGTACAGTAGTGGTAGTTTGTTGTTATAATGTCATAGAAGCCTTTGGAAATTGTGCTCAATCCACCGTTCTTGAGTCTTTTAGAATAAAAACGTGCAGAAGGGATTGGGAATATACAGTATAGATAAAAAAAATGTCCCATCGCTTTTTCGGCCTTCACTCAAACGTTTCGTTCTCAGTCATTTCTTTACCGATTTGGCTCAAATTTTCAGCAAAAATTAACAGCACGGTTGGCTAAATAGTCTGCAAGTGTGGTGCCAAAATTCCGACTCATACTGGTTTTATGACCCGAAAACTAGGAATGAGGGTGGTCCACGCAAATTTAATTTTTTTCGGTAATACAAGGAGTACAGGCCTGAAACTTGCAGGAATGATTGGTGTTGCTATTGGGCATAACATACTAAGCGGGCAGCCCTGTAGCTCAAAGGGCACTAAAATGGGGGAATTTCAAAAACATGACGAAATATGACTTTTCTTCGTAAAACCGGCAAAATGACGATTCTAAAGATTTTCAATTTTCAAAAAACGCTGCAGGGATGGTTACTATGGTGTGGAACACAGCTTAAATATCAGGTTCATTTATTTGTCGAACTTCCTGCTACAATCTATGTTGATTAGCAAAAGATTCAGTGCTTTGATTCTAGAAGGTGCAGATTTCTTAACTATGGGATTTTCACTCATGTTTTTTGTAATTCCCCCATTTTAGTGCCCTTTGAGCTACAGGGCTGCCCGCTTAGTATGCTTATGCCCAATAGCAACACCAATCATTCCTGCAAGTTTCAGGACTGTACTCCTTGTATTACCGAAAAAAAATAAATTTGCGTGGACCACCCTCATTCCTAGTTTTCGGGTCATAAAACTAGTATGAGTCGGAATTTTGGCACCACACTTGCAGAATATTTAGCCAACCATGTTGTTAATTTTTGCTGAAAATTTGAGCCAAATCGGTAAAGAAATGACTGAGAACGAAACGTCTGAGTGAAGACCGAAAAAGCGATGGGACATTTTTTTTATCTATACTGTATTTTGACGCATTTGAAAAGTGTTATAAATATAGCCAACAAGCTAGCACTAAAATGAAAAGGCCTTACCAAAATCATAATTCTACAATGTAGTACTAAAATTATCTGGTAAAGGCGTTTGATTTTGATATGGTACAATGTATGGTATAGTATAGAAGGAGCTGTTTTGAATTTGGTTTGGTATGGTAGGTACTAAATTCAAAGATTGATTTTAGTACTTGTGCAATTTTGGTATGGTAGGCATCCCTGTTTAGAAGAGGGCGAGATGGGTGGAGTGAGCAAACGAGGCTTCATGTTGCCGTCGTACCTGAGAAAGTACCTGCAGCTGCAGCAGAAGCAACAGGAAGTGCTGCGCAAACTGAACGGCAAGAGCAGTCAAGCCAAGCGATGTCGCTGTATCTGTGAAGATAGACAATAAACGTTTGCTGCTTGTTTCTGAAGACAATTGAGCTTTCAGTACTGTCGATCAGGTATACCTGTACCTGAACCTGATTATCAAGTAGATTTTCAATACCCACCCGATACCTACTACCTGATCGGATAGTTTTGAATTGTACCTACCAGATTTTGGGTATTTTTCGACTGAAACACGTACAAACAGAAGGCATCAAATGGGTGTTTGAGACCGATTTGTTCATCAAAAGCGTATTGGGGAAGGCTAACTTTTCTCGCCTCTTCAGACTAGAAAAACTCCTAATTTCTGCTAGCATTATACACAGAATAGTTAAAAAAATGTTTTAAGGCAATGCTTCCAAAATTTTCTCGCCCGTATTGGACCATGGCCCAACCAGAGATCTAAAAATTTTGCACTTCCTCAGTATCCTGAGTAAGCCAATGAGTAAAAGCAAAAACAAATAGGGACAGGGTTTACAAGAAGCCTTACTCTAAATGGTGGAGAAGAGATTAACCACTGGAGATGGATGTTGCAAACTTGCAAAGCGATTCTACACTTGTGATAATTTTGAAAGTGGGTTTTTAGCATTCAGTGGCAGTTTCGTAAAGAAAGAATTCTAAAATGACTCGAACTAATCTGATTTTAGCTGTCTTTCTGAACCTAATTAGCATTTCGAGCGATTTTTCAGCTGAAACATCGATTTTTACATTTTATGGGAAAAAGCCTGCTAACTAATATCTGATACCTGTATTTTGTGAAATTAATTCTAGGCCAGATGTACAGTATGTGCTGCTTCAGTTTAGTTTAGTAGTTCATGCTTATTCGGATTAGTCCTAAAAATTCGCCTACAACCTGCATGTGCCTTTACTCTCACGAGTATTGCTGGACTTAAAACTCTAAGAGATTAGCACCAAGCGCATAATCTCCGCTTAACGCCAGATGTTGCTGATATCCATATATTTTTAGCTTATAAAGCCTCTTCACTTTAAAGTTTGGACCATTATTCTCCCTTTGCCGTTACAGCTAGTAGTAAGTGTGGTTCGGTGAGCCAAAATGAAAACCATTCTTGCTTTTTTGGCAGTCGCAGTTTTGGCAGCTGAAGCCAGCATTTCATGCGGTAAGTAAATCTTCCCGAATCCGTAATGCAGTCTATATACGTACTCCGCGGCTTTTTCAGGCGACAGTGCCTGCTACAAAGCTTGCGTGAATAAGGGAATCCACCCGGATGCCTGTCATCACTCGTGCAGCTGCGATTTTGTGGCCAAAGTCAACTTGAGAGTCTGCTGTAAGTTTTTCACTCATAACCTGCTAAAGTAAAATAGAATTTATTTAGCTACCGACCCATGCTACACAGCCTGTGTAGGCAAGGGAGTACATCCGGATGCTTGCCATCATAGCTGCAAATGCATGTTTGGATTCCAGAAGAAGCCCCAATTCAGAGTTGCTTGCGGTATAGTTTGGTTTTCTAATAAAAATTGCTGATTGGGATTTTAGGCAGAGATCACTGTTATAACGAGTGTGTTGCAAAGGGAATCCACCCCGATGCCTGTCACCATACGTGCCAGTGCGATTTTGTGGCCAAGGTTCAGTTCAACAAATGCTGTAACTGATCGTGTATGTTTAAAAAGGGGCTGAAAATGTTATATGTAAGTTTTAGCCGAAGACCCATGCTTCGCTGAATGCATGAAGGACACACCTATCTGGGATGCTTGTCACCATGCCTGTAGTTGCTCCCCTTGAAGCAGAGACAGTCTCTAGGTCTTTTTCTATGTAGGTAGTTTGTTTGTGTGTTGTACTGGAGTAAAGAAACTTCAAAATGCAGCTTTATTTACAATCAAACAACTACTAGACTAAGAAGCAATTCA
Organism: Sabatieria punctata; assembly: GCA_030248155.1. Lineage (NCBI taxonomy): Eukaryota > Metazoa > Nematoda > Chromadorea > Araeolaimida > Comesomatidae > Sabatieria > Sabatieria punctata. The sequence continues at coordinate 76,500 of JASANB010007366.1, read as the reverse complement.
ACCAGCGAACTAACGACTAGAACAATTCACCAAGGAAGCGAGATTTCGACTCTTTGTGCACTTGTTGAATCAGCTGGAACACCCCTACCACCCCTCAACTATTCAACAGAGTGACTGACTGAGCTAGCACCATCTTCATTTCCGGCTGTAGTAGTAAGATCCACCCACAAACGCTCCCAGCAGCAGAACTGTGAAGATGACCACAGCTGAGATTCCTCCGGACGATATGCAAATACCCTGTTCACCCACAACCACTGGTCGGTAGTGGTAGAGCTCGGGCAGAGGGGCTCGGTGTCTCAGTTCAGATGGAAGAGACAGCTGAAAACGACTTTGATCATTTGCCTTCACAACTCTGAAACCAACCTCCTCATTCACATCCAAAGTATTGATGGCAGCAACCACATCCAACTGCTGTCCCTCCACCGATCGGGCGAATCGTCCGCGGCCGCGACCTCGGCTTCGGCGTCTGTCTTGTGTAGCCGTGCGGCCAGCGGACCCGGCGGCCGTTCCTCTGGAGATCGGGTTCCGGGAGTTGGCTCGACCACCGGCCGATCCGTCGCCACTGCCGCCTGGCTGCTGGCAGTCAGGTCGTGGGCAAGCTTGGTTTGGTTCCTGTAAGAGGATTTCTGATAAAATGTATTCGACGCTCCGCTAATATGCATTCGACGCTCGCAGTTGATTTGACGCTCCTAAAGCCTACGTACCTTGACAGTGACTGTGATCTGGCACTGGAAGAAGAGCTGTGGTCGGTCGGCGTACTTGAAGACGTGAGCCTCGACTCCGCCCATCAAATCGGTGGGGTATTCCAGATTGTTCAGCAAGTATCTGTCGAGAGCGCAGCCATTCTCGTCGAGAATGTCGACGGTGTCGTCGTTGCCGTCATTGACGAAGCAAGAGTGGACGAACATGCAGAAAGTGTCGACTGAAAGGGGCTCTAATAGATGAGAATATGAGAGGAATCGGAAGCTAACCGGTCTCTGTGTCACATGTCCATTTGTGGTAAACTTGCTGTCCAATAAGGGCATACTGCACAGGTTCACCGGTAGGTCCGCCATCCAAGATCTCGTAGCGGCAGACAGGCATGGGCACCACCTGGGTACGGAAGTCAGTTGTGATCATGCTGAAACGAGATTAAATGTATTCGACGCTCTTACTAATAAAAAACAAGCCAACTCTAGAGAAATGTATTCCACGCTCCTACCTGACTTCGATGTCCTGGCTGACAGTCTTGTCGGCTTCCATGTAGAAGCACTGGATAGTGTAGGCTCGGTCGACTTTGGTGATGAATTGAGGATGGAAAGAGATGACAACAGTGACGCTGACGAAGATACCCTTGGGGTTCAGCGACCTGGTGCGGGTTACTGCGCATCCGCTATCGAAGGGCAGATTGATTCCGGCCACCTGGCGACCACCTTCATCGTTTCGGCAAGCGTCGTTCGAATAGAGGTTCTAAAATTTAGGTTTACAACCTTTTCGGAAATCAAAAATCATAATTCTAGAGTTGCAGATTTTGTGCAATCTTTGGACAAAAAGAAATCTGTTGTAGTCTACAAAAGGAACCCAGAAAATGCTATTCTAGCCTAGGCAATCTCTGAAACATAAGCCAAACGGGTTTACCAACCTTCACATAGACGTGACCTTCGAAGCTGTTCTGAGTGTTGAAGTTGATGGTGATTGAGGTAGGTCCACATTCGATCTCCGGGTCTCCCTCTACACCGTTGTCTACCGGAATGGCCACACACAGTCCGACTAGAGCGGCAAAAATGATCAATTTGTACATTTTCTTGGAGGGAAGGATCCAGTAAAGAAGAAGACAGAAGATCGACTGATAATCATTCAAATCGCATCTGCCTTTTATAGCATTTAGTCGGGTCAGGTCAGCGGAATTACAGGTGACCCGACGTCAAAAAACCCACTCCCTCTACGCAATGGGTGAACGGGTTTTGCGACCTGCGCATCAAATTGGGGATAGCGGGTCACGGCCATGTTTTGTCTGTCGAGATAGAATCTGCCCATCGATCACGTACCGAGGCAAAGAACTGATAAATTGTCTATTGCACAAAAACGCCCCACTACCGAAAACTACGCACCCCGATGCGAAGAAACCGGAACAGTTTGACCAGTTGTTATCGCGCGCTATTTTTTCTAGTTTTCGATTATTTTTGACTTTCGACGCCTTGAGAAATCGGTCAGCGCGATCTTTTTTAGCGCGTGGATGAAATCAAACGTCCAACTGTTAGTGTTAAGTAGTTTATTGGCTGTGTTTCTTTTTCTGCAGGATTCAGTTACAGTAAGACAGCGCGTTGTTTCGGTTTTGCGCGTTTTTTCAACAAACCGCGTTTTCCAACACACTTTACTCCCTCCCACTAAGCGCGAACTACGTAAGCTTCTTTGAACTATACTGCAAACACCCCTCTCTATAAGCTTTCTAACAATTGTTAAATCCCTCTTTAGAGTCTCTAAGCAACCATAAAACCCTAATCAGTTTTCCTATGCACTTAAAAACCCTCTTTAAGGTTTCTAAAGCACTGCTAAAACGGGTCTCCCAAAAATCAGTTGGGTGGCCTTTTTCCGTCACTTCGGGCAGATAGGGCTTTTGGGAGACCGCTCTTTCACCCCTCAACCACATGTATGCTTGTAAAAACACCGATTTGTCTTTTAAGAATTTAAAATACCAGCAGCGGAAACACAAAAATCGGTTTATCACTTACTTATACATTAATACAAAGCTAGAGTATCACCAAGAGTAGGAAAGTCAAAATGACAGTGAACAACAAATTTCGGACTATTTTCTACCAACACCCAACATAAACATTTGGCTTTTGTCTCGGGCTTCCCAACTGACTTTTACAGGCGTCTATTCTTGTGGGCTACACTGTTTATAAATAAAAGTACAGTACACTATCAAGCTCTCGCTTCCAGTTTTATCAGCACTTTTCCAGGAGAGACCGTTCCCGGCGCTCCAAGTTTATTGGTGTCGCAGCAGCCAGTGGCGTTCGGGTCCCAAGCGGAAACCTGAATCAGGAATTGCGGCAATTTTAAGACCAAAACTCTGGGAGCAGTACCCGAGTTCCCTGACAAGCTACGAATCGGAATCGTTGCAAGAGTCGCACCAGAATCAGCTTGTCTTCCAGCAAAGCCAACCGCATTCCGATACACATGCGGGGTCCCGCCCCGAACGGAATCCAAGCCATTGGGTGCGGTAGGTCCGATTCGAATCTGTAAAACGTGCGCAGTAGAGAGAAAATGTTAGAAAGAAATGAACCGACCGTTCAGGGATGAACAGATTAGCGTTGGATCCCCACACTTCTTTGTCGTAGTGAATGCTCCAGACATCGGCAAAGATTTCCGTTCCTTCCGGAATGGTCAGTTTTCCGGCTTCAACCGTTTTCATTGCCCGCCGTTGTTGGACGCTAAACTATGGAAAGCATGCGATTTTCCGTCAACCACGGAATCTCACAAACCGACCAGTGCTAGAGGTCACAGGCTAGATGCAGGTCACAGAAATCGGTCCATCCGGAACCCTATTTAGGACCTCAGGAACCCTAATTAGGGTTTCAGAAAACTAAATTAGGGCTCTTGAAACCATGAATAGGGGTTACAGAGTCTTGAAACCCTATTTATCACTTCTGAAACCCTAACTTGGGGTTGAAAATAGTTTTAAACCCTATCTTCGTCGGCAGTTACTGTTTTTACACCCTGAATTTTTATACTTTTAAACCAAAATAGGGTTTCACGGTTCAAGAAACCCCAGATTCCGGCAGGGGCTAAACCCCCAAAACCCCAAACTGTGCCACAAGCACGCAGTATGGTTTAGATTTAGTTCGTATCTAACATATGCACTGTACATGGGACAAACAACCGATCGTCTGCCGTACTAAAAATCGCTTAAAAAGTAGATTTTCGGCTAAAAATCGCTCAAAAGCAGTAATGGGGCACAGTAAGCAGCTAAACTTGCTCATTTAGCGATTTTTTGCTTGAGAACGTAAAAATCGTCCTATAAAAATTGCTTGCCAAAAATTCGGATGAAGAGGAGGAGGAGGAGGAGGAAGTAGAAAAATTATCTCGGCAAGGGGTTTCGATTGACTCTTAAAACTGGGGTGTCCCGAAACCGCTGTTATATGTGTTGCATGTACCACGTACAATGTACATCTTGTACGTACATGTACGTATATTCAAATGATTTCTTACAAGGCAGCTAAGGGGTAAAGTCGCAGTGTTTCTCTCATGACACAGTTGAGGTAACTAAGCTGTTGAATATCTTCGTATGACAGGTTTTCCTGAAGAGCAAGGGAAACACGTTTGGTTGCTCAATTTAGAACTATTGCGTTACGTTAACGCCACATTTCTCGTCGATTTCTTTTATCAGTTTCTCCTGAACATCCGGATTCTTTGCAAGCAAATAAGTAGCATAAGATACAGCGTTGGCGGTTGTCTCGAAACCGGCTATCAAGAATAGCATGCACTGGGAATAAATTTCCTGAAAAAAATTCGTTTTAGTTTGTATACGCGTTGAGGGAATATTTCCCACCCCAGAAGTAAGCTTCTTGTCCACTTTGAGACTTTTGATATGTTCCGAAGATTGGAGCAGCTCTTCGGATTTTTCCCATCCTTCCTCAGCTTCGACGTTCAGAAAAGTGTCTATGAAGTCTTTCTTTCGCTCTTTCTTATCATGGAAAAAACCGCTGCATACTAACGTCAAGTTGTTTTAGTTTTCACCTTATTTGCACGTCTCTCCTCTATGATATTCATCAAGTTTTTGCCAAGCTGAACGTTGGAACCGGAACTACATTGGCTGCGAAGTTTTAGCTTCAGATCTGCTAGCAATACCCACAGTGGTTTTAACTCGGGCAACATCACTAAACAGCTATTCTAATTTTTCATCAATTCGTCAGTCAAATCCCACTTGCAATGTAGTAGAGCGGGTTTGTGGCAAAAGTAATGGGGGCAGATTGCGTTTTATCCATTGATTTGAGCCAAGGATTCGACTCCGGATCCGGATCGCTATTTTCCTGTCCCAAAGCCACTCTTCCAATTATGTCGATAGTCAGGCCTTTATAATATCTGAAAAAGATATTTTTGAGCATATTCTAATCATAATAACCAGCAACTTGTACGGGTAAATGTCGAACGGATCAGTTTTGTCTGAAATCAAGCCCATAAAATGATCGATCGAGTCACTGATGGTTGGAATTACCTGAAAAAATTTTATGCATATCACACGTAGAAGTAGAAACGTATTTATAATAATTTATTCTTTTATTTGTACCGTCGTTTAATATTAAAAAGTAGGTTTACGAATGCATAAAACAATACAGTACTGGAGATTTCCGCTTATAAGACCACCTTAGTTTAGAAGGCCAATGTCTTCTAATACGTAGGTGGTCAGAAAACTGTGTCTACTACTGACACCCATTTTCCAGTTAAAAGACCATGGTCTTAGCTAGATTGGTCAACTTTAACGCACAAGTAAATGTTTTCAAAGTGAACAAAAGTTGTCTATCGTGAAAAAAACAAAGGCATAAGTACATAATGAACATAAAACATGATTGTGATTTTTGTTTTGAAGACAATACAGCACCTTTTATGCTTCAACACTACATTTCTTAGTGTGATTACAGATAAAGTCTTACAAGTCAAGCGTAAAACGGTCAAATATGTCTGGAACAAGCTTCTAGGCGAAAAACAATTCAACGTTTGGCCAAAAAGCAGTTTTTTGCAGTGAAATAACAATTTCCAGTTAGAGGACCATGGTCTTCAAATGGTCTTCCATGGACCCTGCTCCAGGTGTCACTCTAGCTTTAAATATTGGTTTCAGGCTTGGGCTTTGGCTTAGACTCATACTTATATCGGCTGAGCATTAGATTCAAGCTTATTAGCTTAAACTGAAGTTATGCAGATAAGAGAATTTGTGTCAACTTACTTCTTTAAGTTTGGTCACTGAAAAGGCTGGATTTGCGATCGTTCGCAGTCGTTTCCATCGCATTCCACGAGCGTTGAATACATGAATCTGCTCTCTCTTATCTTCATCAATTAGTGGGTTTTCCTAACACCCAATCAGCCAGCAGTAGGATGCAAAAATTAGTCAGTTTACAAGCTTACCGCTCTACCGTGAAAATAAGCAAATTTCTTCACAAACACATCGTGCAGCAGAGCCAGGTCAGAGGTGACGATAACCTTATTTCCACCTTGGAAAACGCCATAAGTTTTGCCGAATTCGGCAGTCCATCTGGCCAGTTGCTTCGGCTGATCGGAGTTGATGGTGGTTTCGAACACGTTTCCAAGTAGAAGCTTTGGCTCCGGTCCGGAAATGCCGAGTTTGACGAAGAATTTATTCCGTTCGCGCAGATACCTACCAAACTATTTGCTAAACATACAGTAAATAGACAGTATAGTAAAAAGAAATAGTTACAGGTAAAGGCCGAGAACCATAGAGAGAAGTAGAACCAGTAAAAAGAACATTGCAGAAAATATTTTATTATCAGCCGAAGCGTACAGTCAAAGCAATTGGCCTGTGTTGTGCGGGGCAGCCTAGCCAAGCCAGCGATACATCATTACACCATTTGGCCCCTTCACTGAACTGGTTTCTCGAAAGAACGTTTATCGATTTTTCGTTCATCTTGCTTGTGTAGTAAGCCATATATATACGTGCCTACATACGTATACTACTGTATATAGTTTCATTTTATTTACCGTAACACTTTTAGTATAACGCTTTCATTTAAGTCAGGGATTTCCAATTTTCAGATTTTGGACCCAACTTTCCACCTTGACTTTTGGCTATTTCCAGGGGTAGGCAAATTATTACGAAATATGGGGAGGGGCTCAGGAACTTATTACGACCCATTATGATGAGGGAGGGGGCTTCGAAAATGGCTGACAATACGATTACGTAATTTTTGTACCCCCTAACAATAACATGTTATTAACATATTTTGAACAGCTACCAAACCCTGAGTCTAATAGCCATAACAAGTCTCGTTTCTATAGAAATACTATGAGCTAGAGAAGTTATTAGTTACATACTGCACCTTGGAAAATGGAAATTTGGCCACTTCGAAGCTTTTAGTGCGTGATGAGCACTGAACTTGGTCAAACTTATTGAGTGGTGTGGTCGAAATTATTTACAGCCCCTTTCGGTCTCTGCGATTTGTGAGAGATTGCATCTAGCGATAGGTTTCATTTCATTAAAGACACATATCGAGCTTAAATCAAGTCTAATATCCATAACGAGTTTTCGTTTCTATAGAAATAAATGAGGTAGAAGTTATTACATACATACTGCTCATTGGAAAATGGAGATTTGGCCGACAGTAGACGTGTTTTTCTGTTCAATGTTTCTTCTGTCCGTACCTACTTATTCACTTCTTCTGTTTGCAATAGTAAAATATCGAAGTCAAACTCCATTTAGAAGTGCATTTTTTCACATCTGCTTTGTGCTCGGTATGGCTTTTAAGTTGGATAAATACAAAGAAAGGTGAAAAAGTTAGGCATGTGCAAGAGCGTAGCTGGGAATCGAACCCAGCACCTTTGGATTTCCGGTGCAATGCACTAACCACTATGCTACACACCTTAACTAGACCCTTGACAAGCCAGACAAACAAGGCGTATAACATTTTATATAATACTAACTAACTTTTTATCTAACAATGGTGTGAAAATAAAAATTTAATTGTGAAAAGAAGTTGGGTAACGTGATGTGCTGTCCAAATAAGCACTTGGTCTATTGCAAGAAACGGATTAAATAAAGGCAGGAAAAAGTAAATTTCAGGAATTCACGATATTTGCGCCTTGCTACGCACATGGCTGCTCTTTCGCATTCCTGCCGAAAATTGGTTCGGTGCCAAGAAATTGATTGAGTGGGCAGGAAAGTCACTGGCCAACATACTTGGCATCAGCTCGGTGTACCTGCTCAATGTGCAAGTCACTCTGATCGCACTAATCGCAGTCAATCGCTTCACAGCTATTGTTTTGCCTGCCTCCCATGCACAGGTACTGTACAAATGACTGTCTTGAAACAGCAGTAAAACGTTCAGATTTGGACGAACGCAACAACCGGCATACTGCTAGCCATTTGTGTGGCTGTGCAAATGATTGTGCATTTGCCGCTGGTACACTACGAACACGATTTTGTGAAGGATAACGTAACTGGAGAGATAATAGGAGTTCAATTGCAAGCAATTTATCCACAGGTGAGATCTTCACAGCGTTCAATATGTCCAACAGAGGCACCAGCTAAAGGTGGGAATAACTAAGTCTAATCCTCGACCTAAGTCTCAGTCTCAGCTCAGCTTATTTTGGCGATTGTCTAATAATTTCGATTACCAGTCAGTTACCCCCTAGTCTTCCTCCTTGGGATAACATGCTACAATGTATGTATCATACATGTAACAGAGGGTCTGGGGCGGTCTGCCCAGTGGCGTATCCAGGATTTTGGAAAGGGGGGTGTACACACCCTACACCCCCCTGGATACGCCACTGGGTCTGCCCCCCCACCCGACTTAGGCCAGCCCCCCCTCCGATTTTTCTGGTAAGTAATTTTTTGAGCAAATTTTTGCGATTTTTTTACTATTTCAGGCACTAAAATTTGCCAAAATCGCTTGTAAAACAGCACTTTTCAGCCGTATTTCAGCCCAAATTAGCGATTTTTAGCCAAAAAATTGCCATTTTTTCGATTTGTGAGCTTTTTTTAGTGCCCAACCCCCCTCCCAAAATTTTGGCTCAGACCCCCCTGCCGGCGCCAGACACCCAAACCCCCTCCCCTTCGGCGGATGACCTGTTACATGTATGCTATGTATGTACATACAGTGGCGGCCAAAAGTTTGGACGCACCCCCAAAATTTTCAGTATTCTTTTAATATCCCCTGTTCTGTTTGCAGCTAGCGGATGAAGTTGCGTGCTAAGTGTGTGCATAGTAGCCCTGCATAACCTGAAACCATATGGTGTTCAGTCCCCTTCACATTGCTGTAGTATGAACCCATTTTCCAAAGTCCACATCATAATGCTACCGCCTCCCCACTTTACAACCCTCTGCACAGTCTGGTCGGAATTCCTCACCCACAAACGGCTTGACATATAGCCGGACATCGCTTCTGCACCGATTCCACTTCTTTTCGTCCCTCCAGAAAACATTGGAACTAATCTACAATGGTTCAATGTAGGTGGGCCTTTGCCCACTGGAACCGTTTTTGCGGTCACAAAAGTTGATAGGTGTTTCTTTCCTTGCGATGCAACAACTCAACCCTTTTCGCAGTAGAATTCGGTGCGGGGTTCATACAGAGATGCTTTGACCACACGCAGCCTCGATTTGCTCTGTTACCTTATGAGCAGTCTTATGCCGATCAACTAGCCATATCGTCACAAGGACCCATTCCTGCCATGTTGTATGCGATTTCGGTTGACTGGTCCGTTTCCGATTGACGTTTGAACCGGTTTCAGAGAAGAGAACTAACGCAGAATGAACACCTATTTCCGGAACACCCGACTTGTCAGGCTATCTGAGATTAGAGAGACCACTATGTCTCAGCTCAAGCATGAGAACCCTCTTTGATTGAATAAGTTGGTTGGACTGAGCCATCCTGCAATCTGCCGCTAAATTGCAATAAAAGGAAGACTAAATAGCAGCTACTGTACATATATTAACGGCCGCTAGGTTCCTTACAAAACATCTGGAAAGCAAAAAATCAAGATAATCATAGGTGCGTCGAAACTTTTGTCCACCCATTTTTCTGGGGTCTTTCGAAAATGGATTCATACTACAGCAACGTGAGGGGACTGAACACCATATGGTTTCACGTTATGTAGGGCTACTATGCACAAACTTAGTACACAACTTCATCCGCAAGCTGCAAACAGAACAGGTGTTATTAACAGAAAAATGAAAATTTTGGGGGTGCGTCCAAACTTTTGGCCGCCACTGTATATAGAATAAGGCAGCTGGCGAATTTAGAAAATCTATCTGGCCTATTATTTGGTTCTGTTCTGCACCAGCCTTATAATAACTGGTGCTTTGTACGCGATCGCATTTCTGAAGAGATTAGAACATCTGAAGAAAAACAAAGTCGGATTGGTCAACCAGACAGCAGAGACTGCAACGGCCAAGAAACAAGACATAAAGTATGCATTAGTGGGCTTTTCTCTGTTTCTTTGCTTGCTGTCACTCTTTCTGTTCGGTATTGTGATGGTGATGGTAGAGTTTCAGTATAGTAAGTTAGTCGCACAAGTGTCTCGTTACTTGTTTGATGTGATGGCTTGGTCTAACCTCTGGTTGTTGTTGCTCTGCAGTCGTAAGACAAGATCTCGATGTTGGCAGCTTTTAAAGTGCACTTAGACTCGTTGTCATGTTACAGTGAGCAATTAAAGGGTACAGTGTGGTGGTAGGGTGAGAAGTCATGATTTGAAGTTGTTCGAAACTGGTGCACTGTTTGAGCCAGATGTCTGTACTGTATAGCGCTGTTTATACTCCTACTGAAGATGTTGCAGACTGCAGTAGTTTTTCGCCAGTCTCTCTCTGTCTCTTTTTCACTAATCTGGCCAATAAAGCCTACCTTCATACATGGACAGCCCTCTACGCCTACCTTTCAATTTTGGGTCTGAATCCAAAGGGCCAAGACTGGATCGATTCAGACGCTGACTCTAAAATCAGACGACGTGTTTGAACGGCTTTTAGCAGCCTCCTTTGTTCCGTTAGTGCTAGTTGTTGATTTCTAGCTCCTTTCTGCTCTTAATGTATGTGACTTGACAGTTTGAGCGCATACTAACTTGTCTTGTACTAAACAGGGTTGACAGATTAAAGGGCCCGAAAGGGCCACTGTCGCCCTGTTTCTTCGGAAATAAACTGTTTCGCTGTTGTCGAAATTTGCATATTTTGCCTTGGTTAGAAGATAACGGACAGAGAAGGAAATCGACCTTTTGGTAATACGCCAATTTCTGTGCCGACACCAGATTTGATTTCCCCAACCTTCAGACAACATAAAAATACCACTATTAGTGGGTCGTCCGTCACCCGATGACTCTAAAGTTAGAGTCGATTTTCTAAACCCGATAACCAGTCAAATCAAAATTTCGCTCTCCCATTGTTAGCACAAAACTTCATTCAAAAAGGTACACATGATGGTTTTTATCATCTAATCAATCAGGGCTTCATGGTTTCATATAAATTGCGACAAACTGAAACTTTCTGTCAGCTTCGTTTCGCTCTGTAATATTGATTATTGCTGAAATTCAACTTAAAGGTGACCATCTTTCACTGTGACCAAATATCCAATTACTTTTAGATTGAATTGCAAGTAATAATCTAATTTCTAAAGCAAAGCCGAGCTGACAGCAAAGCAAGAAATTATATGAGGAGAAGGGAAAACACACAATGTTATGTTGCTCTGCTGTTAGGTGTTCAAACTGGAGCTGCTTCACTTTGGTGTGCTGGCGAAAATTGATAAATATTTCTTTATCGGCCTATTATATTAAGGACGAGATGGCTGACAAACAAGAACACAGTCCCCGGCAGTAGTAGATCCGTTTTTCAATTATCCTCGCAATCCAGCCATGCCGATCGGTGCCAATTTAAAATTTTTCGGGAATCTTGAACACGCAATGACAAGCAAAATTCAGAATCTAGCCTGCGAGCCGGTTCTTCTAGTTTAAACGGTTTGGGTACCAAATTGCGTGCGTGACGCAAATTGGTCAGAGTTAGCAAAATATGTACTCAGCATCGGCAGGACAGGTGCAAAAAAACGTAAACAGCAATTACTTTTTGCCATCTGCTATGCTAAGAAAGATTAGCGCCGCTTGGCATGTCAAGTGCACATATATAATTGAGTGGATTTTACTGCCTATACGTCGACTAGGACCCCTTTCAGCTATAGAAATGTTACTGTTTGAGTATCCTCACACAACCACAACCGTTTTATCTTTCTTTCTGCTCGTCCTCTCTGTGCCCTTCTACATATTGTTTTTGATAACACTGATTCGTTTCCGCAACAAACGACCTTTCAACTGTTCCTTCTACCGTTTGGTGTTTAATCTCGGCATTGTTGACATGCTCACTATCATCATCAACTACTGGCTGATTCGATTGCCTCGCTGGGGTTTGTGGCCGGCGCGGATCTTGTGCACACATCCGCAAGGCGTCCTAGCTAGAGCGTCTGCTGTATTGCCACCTTTTCTTGGTCAGGTGCAGTACCACTGTGTTTTTGCTATCGCTTACAACAGGTTTACCAGTTTGAGCCAACCAATTCGATACAAGCAAGTACGTTATGAACTTTAACTTTACGGTCGGTCGGTCGGTCGGTCCGATCGGTCCGGTCGGTCGGTCGGTCGGTCGGTCGGTCGGTCGGTCGGTCGGTCGGTCGGTCGGTCGGTCGGTCGGTCGGTCGGTCGGTCGGTCGGTCGGTCGGTCGGTCGGTCGGTCGGTCGGTCGGACGGTCGGTCGGTCGGTCGGTCGGTCTGTCGGTCGGTCGTTCGGTCGGTCGGTCGGTCGGTCGGTCGGTCGGTCGGTCGGTCGGTCGGTCGGTCGGTCGGTCGGTCGGTCGGTCGGTCGGTCGGTCGGTCGGTCGGTCGGTCACTGCAGATGTGGGCCGGTAAGCTGTCGCTTAAAGTGAATGCTGTGACGTGGACAATGGCAGTTCTGATAATCGTTCCGATGTGTTTTCTGCCGATCGACACCCTGCCCTGCGACTCAAACAGTTTGGTGGCTGTGTCAGCATTGAGCGAAAGGAAGCAAGAAGAGGTAACTCACTCCTTGTTGCACCTAAACTTGTATTGTATTGGATGAGTTTCCATTTGCAGGCTTATTTTATGTTTGGTGCGTTGTTGAATGGTCTCATGATCAATGTAAGCGTGGCCCTGATGTACACCTACTCATTTCTAAAGGTTCGGCATCATCACAATTCAGTGGCGCCTGCACGGGCTAGCGTCGAAGAAATAGCGGTGCGGAATGGACGCGAGATCAAATACGCAATCAACGGTTTTGTGATCTTTGTGGTGATGTTCATCTATGGCCTGTTTATTGGCGTTGAAGCAACCAGTGAATTACATGGAGCGCTGAAGTACAGTCAAGTGTGGTACATAACTAGCGATATTGTCTGCGGAATGAACCCCTACCTGTTGCTGGCTTCTTCGAAAAAGTGCAGAAAGCATTGTTGGGCTACACTGACTTGCAAGAATGTATAGCTGAGGATTTTAGGCATTTGACTACCTATAGTGCTATTTATAGTACCCAGGTACTTAGCGTTTTGCGAAAATATAATGGCATCCATTTATAGTACCCGGGTACTATAGACGGCACTCTACAAAATCTGCTCTACGAGAATCTAACAATAGTATGTGAAGTTCTTGCTCAAATTCAGGTATGGCTGCAAAAATAGGTTCTTTATGTACATCAGAACCTTTGTGATTGCATTATCTACTGTTTTTTCTTCATATAAACAAGGTTTACCACCAAAAATACTGTAATATTCGCAAGTTTTATATTGATAACTGCTCACTTCAGAATAAAATTTGTCTCCATTTGTCCCTGGTTATCTATTATAAAGAGGTTATCTATACGGTAACCCCTATTTTTTGTGAATATCTTATCTACCTATTCCTTACCTGATGTCTGATTATGTGTTTCTGCATACCTGTACCAGGATGACCTGACATTAAGTAACCTTCACAATACCTGCCCACTGTAAGACAGGCATGCAACAACGGGTTTGATAGTTCGCGACCCATACAGCAGTTTGAAGCTGTGTCTAGCCATAAGCAGTGTTTTTACGTTTTCTTAGCCCAAGTTTGCAATTTTAGAACTTTTTGAACCATTTTTAGTTGTCTACCCCACCGGAATCTGGGCTTAAGAGTGCTTGCCAAAAAAAGTCAGGCAAGCTCCCTTATGGGGGCGGCCGATGGAATTTTTTGACCCCCCATTTTTATTGGCTCATTTGAATTGCCCTATTATGAAACCAACACAGCCGCGTCGGTTTCGCTCTGGCCGCACTCAAACCGGAGTAATGGTTTGAAGAAGGGTGCTGCGCCGGATCTCCCAGATTTGGCTCCTCCATGCTCTTTCAACTGCTGTCAAATTGGCAGCTTTCGAGATAGCACCTTGAAATTGGACACACTTATACAGATTTTCCCGCTCTTTCAAACGCAATAGAGAACAACTGAATACGATGAAAACTGCCAGATTCAGACGCGATTTATTAAAGTTGGACGGACCCGAAATAGACGTGTCTATTTCGATTGAAACAAGTGCCTATGTGGCAACGAGCTTCAGAGCTGATATTTTCAACATAAGCTGACCATGTAAGGATGTATCAAAACCTACAGGCAAACCCACCGATTCGGCTTTGTTTGGGAGCTGTGCAGCTTTGAAGATGACCCCTTTGATCACGATTTTTAGGCATGACAAGCAAATGTAGATCAATTACTCTTTGTCGAAGGCACCTAGAGAGCTGTCACTTGCAGCCCATACTAAAACGAACATGCTCTTTCAGAATATCAGCTTCATTTGCCTGTCCAGTTCTTCAGTCCCAAGTAATTTTCACATTTTCATGTGTATGCTGAATCTGACCGAATTTCCGGTACCATCTAACTAGGCTGGTCACTACTCCTGTAGTTTCTGGTTAATCAACCTAAAATTTATCCCGATTGTGCAGAATTTCCCGCTCTTTCAACTGATTCACTCGCCGCATCAATCAGATGCTCAGTTCAAATGTTATATCTGATTGTTTACAAATACGTTTTCTGCAGTGCAACCCTGGGACACATCATCGATTAACTTTGCTCAAAAGTGCAAGGCTTTGTCTACACTTATAGAAAACGCCAATAGGACACCAGCTTATATAGCACAACCACAACCGCTTTACCTTTAAGTAAATTTTGTTGAATAAAATTTACATGCTGTAGTACATTTAGCGGCTCCATACTAGCAAGAATTTATTGATAAAAGTAAGTGCACTGTAAGTGTATTATTTTGTTACATAGTATATTTTGAACGTTCAAACACTCAGTCATAACTGAGTTAAAAATAGCAGAAAAATAATATAACATGGCAATTCATTTACACAGCTTCAAGACCGAGATATGCATTAGAGATGTTCACGAGTCTGAAAAAGCTCGGCTCGGCTCGGCTCGCGAGCCCAGTTCGAGCGAGCTCATCAAGGTTAGAAAGCTCGCGGTCCGAGCCGAGCCGAGCCCAGAACGCGCTACAAACTTAAAAATGTGTAAAATTTAATCAATTTTTAAAATATTGTGCTTTTGGAGGGAATATTGGTTTAATTTCGATGTTTGCTGCATTATTTTAAGCTAACAAACAGAAAAAACCGCCTAATTAGTCAGGAAAAGCCTTAGGTATTGAACTTATGGTGTTACTTTTCTATTTTTCTGAGCTTTCCGCCAAATTTAAAGCTCGCGAGCCGAGCTCGAGTGAGCTTGGAGGTGCGCACAAACGAGCTGACCAAGACAGAGCTCACAATCGAGCCGAGCTCGAGTGAGCTTGGAGGTGCGCACAAACGAGCTGACCAAGACAGAGCTCACAATCGAGCCGAGCTCGAGTGAGCTTGGAGGTGCGCACAAACGAGCTGACCAAGACAGAGCTCACAATCGAGCCGAGCTCGAGTGAGCTTGGAGGTGCGCACAAACGAGCTGACCAAGACAGAGCTCACAATCGAGCCGAGCTCGAGTGAGCTTGGAGGTGCGCACAAACGAGCTGACCAAGACAGAGCTCACAATCGAGCCGAGCTCGAGTGAGCTTGGAGGTGCGCACAAACGAGCTGACCAAGACAGAGCTCACAATCGAGCCGAGCTCGAGTGAGCTTGGAGGTGCGCACAAACGAGCTGACCAAGACAGAGCTCACAATCGAGCCGAGCTCGAGTGAGCTTGGAGGTGCGCACAAACGAGCTGACCAAGACAGAGCTCACAATCGAGCCGAGCTCGAGTGAGCTTGGAGGTGCGCACAAACGAGCTGACCAAGACAGAGCTCACAATCGAGCCGAGCTCGAGTGAGCTTGGAGGTGCGCACAAACGAGCTGACCAAGACAGAGCTCACAATCGAGCCGAGCTCGAGTGAGCTTGGAGGTGCGCACAAACGAGCTGACCAAGACAGAGCTCACAATCGAGCCGAGCTCGAGTGAGCTTGGAGGTGCGCACAAACGAGCTGACCAAGACAGAGCTCACAATCGAGCCGAGCTCGAGTGAGCTTGGAGGTGCGCACAAACGAGCTGACCAAGACAGAGCTCACAATCGAGCCGAGCTCGAGTGAGCTTGGAGGTGCGCACAAACGAGCTGACCAAGACAGAGCTCACAATCGAGCCGAGCTCGAGTGAGCTTGGAGCGGCGCACCCACGTGCTGGCCAAGACAGAGCGCACAAGCGAGCCGAGCTCGAGTGAGCTTGGAGGTGCGCACAAACGAGCTGACCAAGACAGAGCTCACAATCGAGCCGAGCTCGAGTGAGCTTGGAGGTGCGCACAAACGAGCTGACCAAGACAGAGCTCACAATCGAGCCGAGCTCGAGTGAGCTTGGAGGTGCGCACAAACGAGCTGACCAAGACAGAGCTCACAATCGAGCCGAGCTCGAGTGAGCTTGGAGGTGCGCACAAACGAGCTGACCAAGACAGAGCTCACAATCGAGCCGAGCCGAGCTGCGATTTTTAGGCTCGTGAACATCTCTAATATGCATAAAAAACTCCAACCACACGATGTTGTGTACATTGCGCTTTATGCAAAGAAGCGTAAGAAGATCATAGCAGGAAAGGCTTTTGTATAATTCTTTGTCGCATTTTCTTGCCCAGTTTTGCCCATACAAAGTTTTACTGAAGTTTGCTTCTACTTACAAAAGCAGATTTTAGCACTGCGCTTTATGAGAGTACTTAGCAACGTTTGACTCTAAGAGTAGCGACAATGGCCTGACTTACCACCTCCAGTCATTAGTGTGCTAGTTCTACCACCGCCGTAACACATGTCTTAATCGATGGCAATTTATAGCTAACTGCAGCTTCTTGTGCACTTTAAGCATCAAGGGCGCAAGGCGTAACCAGCTCTAGCAAAAAAGTCACCAGAAAACATGGGCCAAAATGAGCAGCGCTTAGGCTTGCATATTGCGCACATTATAGGTGTACGAGATCTATTGAGCTTTTCTGTAAGAGTAGACAAAGCCTTGCACTTTTGAGCAAAGTTAATCGATGATGCGAGCCAGGGTTGCACTGCAGAAAACGTATTTGTAAACAATCAGATATAACATTTGAACTGAGCATCTGATTGATGCAGCGAGTGAATCAATTGAAAGAGCGGGAAACTCTGCACAATTGGGATAAATTCCAGTTTGATTAACCAGAAACTACAGGAGTTGTGACCAGCCTAGTTAGATGGTACCGGAAATTCGGTCAGATTCAGCATACACATGAAAATGTGAAAATTACTTGGGACTGAAGAACTGGACAGGCAAATGAAGCTGATATTCTGAAAGAGCATGTTCGTTTTAGTATGGGCTGCAAGTGACAGCTCTCTAGGTGCCTTCGACAAAGAGTAATTGATCTACATTTGCTTGTCATGCCTAAAAATCGTGATCAAAAGGGTCATCTTCAAAGCTGCACAGCTCCCAAACAAAGCCGAATCGGTGGGTTTGCCTGTAGCTTTTGATACATCCTTACATGGTCAGCTTATGTTGAAAATATCAGCTCTGGAGCTCGTTGCCACATAGGCACTTCTTTCAATTGAAAGACACGTCTATTTCGGGTCCCCCGAACTTTAATAAATCGTGTCTGAATCTGGCAGTTTTCATCGTATTCAGTTGTTCTCTATTGCGTTTGAAAGAGCGGGAAAATCTGTATAAGTGTGTCCAATTTCAAGGTGCTACCTCGAAAGCTGCCAATTTGACAGCAGTTGAAAGAGCATGGAGGAGCCAAATCTGGGAGATCCGGCGCAGCACCCTTCTTCAAACCATTACTCCGGTTTGAGTGCGGCCAGAGCGAAACCGACGCGGCTGTGGGGTTTCATAATAGGGCAATTCAAATGAGCCAATAAAAATGGGGGGTCAAAAAATTCCATCGGCCGCCCACTGCCTGACTTTTTTTGGCAAGGACTCTTAATCTCCCGACCTGCCTCTATGCCACGCTCTTTTCAGCGGATGACTTGTACCAGAGATGGGGTCCTGTTCGATGGATTGGATGGGTTCGAAAAACCTTCGGTCTTGTTTTCCTCAATTTTTGCCGTTTTTCCAAATATGCGGTAAAACTCCAGGATTGAGTATCGTAGTACCCTGTCTAATGCTTTCTAACACCTTCAAGTGGTTTTTCTGACAAGAAATATCTCCTTCGCGACTACCGCTAAATTCCCAGTGAATCTTGATTACATACAATTCCCAGATGAAACCTAATAATGCAAAGTTGGGTAGGGTTCTGGGCAGAAAGCAGGCAAAATATTTCACTCTCCGGTCCACTGGCGTGGCTAAATTTATATTTTATTCCAATTTCCTTTCCTTACGGTTAAAATATGATTACCCAGTAAAAGCCATTCTCCAAATACTCTGACATGTCCATAGCTGAAACCAGTATACTGCATTTCTTTCGAGTGATTTGTGTCGTCGGAAGTGAAATATTGCTATTTATGTTGAAAAATGTATTCTGACCGAAACAAAAACAAATAAATGCTCTGTCGGTACCCAGAAACTTATCTCATACCCCAAATGCTTTTGAAATTGGAAAAAACATCACCTAAATGTGCCTCTCCGGCGATCTACTGAAGTCTGAAATAGAAAATTTTCTGTTTACTAGCTGCAGTAGTAGAAGTATAAACAGCGCTTATTATTGGTTTCAAAAAATCTATTCGCCATCGCTGTGCGTTGTACGCGCGTGTAAGGGACCGTGTCAGAATTAGGTGCAATTTCAGAGCTCTGTTTTCAAATCAGAGCCCGGAAACGAGGCTCGTTTTTGGACCAAATCGGAGGTCTGATTTTGTGCCTGACTCTGAAATCAGGGCTCCACATATGCACCTCTGTTTTCGTTAAGTAATTTAGTAAAGTTAAGCTGAGAGCAGGTCTGCTGTTAATTAACCCCTTGATACCTACCATGCCGCGTTTACGGCGGTCGGCGTCCTACTCTCTCATTTCATTCTTCACAAAACCGGAAAATATTCTGCACTTTTTTGCAAACTAGGACTGAAAATTGGCACCCATAGAATTATCCTGACAAAAGTGCAGACAATCTGCAGTTTTAATGCAGACTTTGTCTTCAGTTCAAAAGTGCAGACATTTCTGCGCTTTTTTCACTCTTCACTTTTCTGCAGACATACTGTGCACTTTATGGGAGATTTTCTCTTCGTTTATTTTCAGATTAATCTTCACGTTATAATAGACACATATTTTTCTGAAATATCACAAAGAAAAGAAACATCAATCATCATCAGTCAAACACAGAAATACAAAGTGCACTCACTGTCTTTTGCGAATACATAAAGTAAACAGAACATGGCAGCTTTTTGGACTTTGAAAAGGTTGATTCGGAATGATTGGCTTGTCCGATTTGAGAGAGTCGATCCCATCTGAGAAGAAGCATCAACGTTCAGTTTCGATTTTCTGCTAGCTTTCGATTCAGCCTGCTTGTTCTATCACGCTCTCTTCTCCTATCCAGAGAATTTTTAATTTCGGTTCTTTGCGTACCTTACAAGTAGGAGACATTCCGTTCTGTAGTTAGCTGTGCTTTAGCCATCGTTCATGCGATGCGTCGCTTATCAGGTAACCTGTGCATGAGCACTGATGAGAAGGTTGCTCATCTAAAAAGCGATAAAGCAGTTTTAGATTAACGCACTATAAAGATAATCCTTACCTCTTTCCAGATCGTTGCAATGAAAAACCATCAAACATGTGTCCATTCCGCACAAAACTTAGAATTTTCAGATAGGTTTCACAGAAAATAACATGAATCGTGTATCGGACCTTGTTGTATTTTTCTTAGTTTCTTTTTGGCTCCCCACGATTTTTTAAAAATATTTTTTTGAGCCGAAGCTCCTTTGCAACTGTTGCCAGGCCCGAAGGCACAGATAAGACGTGGCCACGTTCGTAGCCGGTAGTCAAAAAAAAACAACCCAGCAGATTTTTTGCTGTAGCAACCGCAAATCTCAACCGATTTGAATGAGTCCTGCTTTAAACGAAAGATAAATAAATTCTTGAACGACTGGTGCAGCTTTTATTAAGATGCGTTGCTTAGTTCCTGAGATAATTGCTTTCAAAATCAAAACGGAGATTTTGGCAGTGCACAACAGAGATTAAACCAACCCAGCAGATTTTTTACTGTAGCAGCCGCAAATCTCAACCGATTTCAGTGAGTCCTATTTTATATGAAAGATAAATTAATTCTTGAAAGTTTGGTGAAGCTTTTATTAAGATATGATGCTTGGTTCCTGAGATATTTGCACTCAAAGTCAAGACAGATTTTGGCTATGAACAAGAGCGATTTTTATTATTCTGTTGCACTTCATAATAAAACCGATTCCTACTGCTCAGGGCTAACGTAACGAGGTTTTTCTGGTGCCACACATGCTTGGTTACTTCATTTGTAAAAGTCTTGTTGCCCCTCAGCAGTAGGAATCCGTTTTGTTGTGAAGTGCAACGGAATCGCTCTTGTTCACTGCCAGAATCTCTGTTTTGAGTTTGGAGGAAAATATCTCAGGAACTAAGCATCGTATCTTAATAGGGCCTTCACCAGTCTTTCAAGAATTTATATATCTTTCATTTAAAGCAGGATTCATTCAAATCGGTTGAGATTTGCGGTTGCTACAGCAAAAACTCTGCTGGGTTGCTTTTTTTTGACACACCCTGTATATTCAAAAATGTGCAGAGTTGTCTGCATTCTCGTCCCTGCCGAAATCCATCTGCGAATAACTGCAGAATAAATTGCATTTTAGCGTAGTTATTTTTGTGCAGAGTACTCTACAGTTTCAAAAGTGAAGAGTGAAATGAGAGAGTAGGGCCTAGGGCGCCGACCGCGTTTTTGACATCAGCATTTTTGGTCGAAGCCCTCGACGGCGGATGCCCCGAGGGCGTAGACCGGTCGTGTTCCTCGCGATTAGGATGTCGGACATCCTTTTGTCGCTGGTAGAGAAAGAGTTCGCAAAAAAATTATTTCTGCATCAGATCCCTTTTGGGATGGACATCCCTAGAGCTAGGAGATGTGACACGTCTCTAGGGGACATTGGAAACAGCAACTGTTTTAGCTACAATTGCAGTTTGGAACTCGCTGTTTGGCCCTACAGTACACATGGATGAACTCGTATTGAACCGGTATTAGAAAGGCACTTTTATAGGGCAAACAGTCCACCACCGGTCAGTGTTTAGAAAAGCAGTAGCGCATTTTTTAGTTTATCCAGTCGACCGGCGGTCAGTGTTTAGAAAGCAGTGCGCCAATTTTTATTAGGCAAATCGTCCGCCGGTCAGTCTAGAAAGCAGTGTGCGCAATAGCTTAACTGCAGTCTCAAAAGCCAGATAACATTTGTTACCGAGAGAATCCCTGTGTCACGACAGAGTACTTTAACAAGAAGAAGCAATGAATTGAATTTGTCTCTGACAGAAGCTTGGCTAAAATCCATCACATCACAGAAAAATGCTTTTTGATAGACTACATCTCAATAAAATTTTACTTGTCATTTAGCAATTCAGTCAAACATCATTCGAGATAAATTTTAAGCATTTACAGTTGTCCAGATGGGCCATAAATATAATTTCGACCATTTAGGGTTGGTCAGTTTTGTCAAACATACTCTGTGAATACGTCCCCTGTACCTACATCTCCATTTAGGATGTCTATCGTCCCTTTTCTGTCGGGGACCACCGACAGGTGCTGACGTACTTCCTCAAAAATGACGTCAGCCGGTATGGCGTCCTTTCCCCTAAAAATACGGCGGATGTCTCCAGGAGGTCGACATTTGGAAAAAAATTTTTCGGACGCGGCTGACATCACGCCCCCGAAAAAGTAAAAAGACATCAGCCAGAAAGGTAGGTATCAAGGGGTTAATCTGTCATCTGACACAGGTGTTCTGTCTCGCGCGCCGTAGACAATTACTCTGCTGTTGGCCGGTGTCACGTACTAGATTCACCCCCGTGCTAGATTAACCGGAGGGTTAACTTAGCACGCTAATGGAACGTGAATTTTTATCCCCCGCGCCAGTGTGGTGCACTTTTTATCTAGGTAACTAGGTAACTAGGTATACCTAGTATTACCTGGTTAATATTCGGGAAAAGTACCTAGATTTACTTTACCTAGTTTCTGGTTACTCTATTTTACCTAGTTTTACTTTACCTAGTTTTAAATCCACATAACTAGGTACTTCTAGGTAAAACAAGTTTACCTAGTTTGATATTTTCAGTTTTACGTGGCTTTTTAAGTCAGCAAACCTTCAAATTTCCGGTTCTCCCACAATTGCAGTGGCCCAGAGAATGATTTTCTGACTTATTTGATCAATAAAATACAAATATTCACTTGAAATGTGTCATATTTCGTTACTGATGGAGGCGTTAGTTTATCGGTAGTTGGTGAATTATGTTCGGGAAAACGAGTACCCCGACGGTTACACTAAGAGGATCACAATCGAGCGCACACGTCAGAAGCATACATGGGTTTGGGGTGGGGACTAGGGGGTGTGGGTGGGGGTTACCCCCGAGCTGAAAAGGCCAAACCCTCACCCTCCCCCCGAGACAGGTTAAGGGACCCCCGCCCCCGACCCAAAAATACAAGTACTAGTAGTGGCTCCCAGTACTAACAAACTGGCTCAGAAATCACTAATTTTTGCCTAAAATTCACTTGAAAAGCCTTTGGAAACCGAATTTGGCGTTTCCACAGCTGATATTTAAGAGTCCTTGCCAAAAAAAAGTCGGGCAGGGGGCGGCCGATGGAATTTTTTGACCCTCCATTTTTATTGGCTCATTTGAATTGCCCTATTATGAAACCCCCACAGCCGCGTAGGTTTCGCTCTAGCCGCACTCAAACCGGAGTAATGGTTTGGAGAAGGGTGCTGCGCCGGATCTTGCAGATTTGGCTCCTCTATGCTCTTTCAACTGCTGTCAAATTGGCAGCTTTCGAGGTAGCACTTTCAAATTGGACACACTTATACAGATGTTCCCGCTCTTCCAAACGCAATAGAGCACAACTGAATACGATGAAAACTGCCAGATTCAGACGGGATTTATTAAAGTTGCAGGGACCCGAAATAGACGTGTCTATTTCGATTGAAACAAGTGCCTATGTGGCAACGAGCTTTAGAGCTTATATTTTCAACATAAGTTGACCATGTAAGGATGTATCAAAACCTGTAGGCAAAACCCACCGATTCGGCATTGTTTGGGAGCTGTGCAGCTTTGAAGATGACCATTTTACTCACGATTTTTGGGCATGACCTAAAAATGTAGATCAATTACTCTATGTCGAAGGCATTTAGCGAGCTGTCAATTGCAGCCCATACTAAAACAAACATGCTCTTTCAGAATGTCAACTTCATTTGCCTGTCCAGCCAGTTCTTCAGTTCCAAGAAATTTTCACATTTTCATGTGTATGCTGAATCTGACCGAATTTCCAGTACCATCTATCTAGGCAAGTCACTACTCCTGTAGTTTCTGCTTGGTCAACCTGAAATTTATCCCGATTGTGCAGAATTTCGCGCTCTTTCAATAGATCCACACGCCGCATCAATCGAATGTTTAGTTCAAATGTTATATCTGATTGTTTACAAATACGTACGTTTTCTGCAGTGCGTGCAACCTTTTGGCTCGCATTATCGATTAACTTTGCTCAAAAGTGCAAGGCTTTGTTTGTTGTTTGTTTGTTTGTTTATGAGTTCCACTCTCCTTTCGGACAGCTCAGGACACCCCTCGCTCTTTTCAGAGCCCTTCAATGGGGTAGCCCTGTCTACAAACAACCCTCCCCTTTGCTGCCATTGGGTGCAACGGCAGCGCCGGTTCGGTTCCCATTTACCTACTGGCCATCACCGGCTTTCGGCGGTCTGGGTTGGGCTTTACGTCGACTACTTACAGTCGCTTCGACCGGTTTCGAACCCACAAACAACCGCTCTCACGGATGCCGGGGCCGCCGTGACACACGGGATAGCGCAAACTATCCGTGGCCAAGACGCGACACTCCTACTTGTCTACTCTTACAGAAAACGTCAATGGATCTCGTACACCTATGAAGTGCGCAATATGCAAGCGTAAGTGCTGCAGGATTTTGGCCCATGTTTCCTGGTGACTTTTTTGCTGAGCTGGTTCGCCTAGCGCCCTTGATGCTTAAAGTACACAAGAAGCTGCAGTTAGCTATAAATTGCCATCGATTAAGACGTGTGTTACGGCGGTGGTAGAACTGGCACAGTAAAGACTGGAGGTGTGTAAGTCAGGCCATTGTCGTTACTCTTAGAGTCAAACGTTGCTAAGTACTCTCATAAAGCGCAGTGCTAAAATCTGCTTTTGTGAGTAGAAGCAAACTTCAGTAAAACTTTGCATGGACAAAACTGGGCAAGAAAATGCGACAAAGAATTATACAAAAGCCTTTCCTGCTATGATTTTCTTACGCTTCTTTGCAAAAAGCGGAATGTACCAAACCTTGTGTGGTTGGAGTTTTGTGTACATAGGTGTACAAGATCCATTGACGTTTTCTACAATTTTTGTGGCTCGGCCCGGCTGAAATCCTCTAAAAATCCTCTGTATGGCGACCAGGCCCGGCCCGTGCAGGTCTCTACTGAGTGGTGAGCCAGTTTGAAAATCACTGATTTCACGCTCTGTGGAATAAGCGGTTTGTCCTTGGATGGATATTGGCAAAAACTGGCAGGCATCTAAGTTGCCCTTGGTGATATATTTATGTTAAATGTGGTTGAATTCCATTCACCACAAAGTCACGTGCCGCAAATGATCAAACATGGAACACTAGCGTGGAACATCCAATATTTTCATTTTTTGTTTGCTCTTCCATTTTCTACACCAAGGAGGATGTTTCCTGAACGGATGCTCCTGTCCCGTTTGAAAGACCAAAATCCGTTAATAATTTTAATTAAACAAGGCCGGACACAATACCTAGTAGGCTTCAATTCAAAGCCGCGAGCCAGCCAGTCGATTTTTTATTACTGCGTCAGACCAAAAATTCCCATTATACACTTGTTCACATAAAACCACCGCAAAACAGGTCTGTTAAAACTGGTACTTGACCTTCAAATTTCTATTGTCTTGTTTACTGCACACGTACTAGACTGTGTACCTATTGCCCAGTGCACTTTTAACTTGAATGGCGCTTGGATCGCGTAAATCGTCAAAGGAACATTTCAAGAGCGCTTCTGTTCAGGGCATTTCTGAGGTAGTGAGCGCCAAAACCAAAGCCTACCGCCGTTTTTGGCTTATAGTAGTAATTGTTTCGCATGTGGCGTGTGTTATTCATTTGTATTTTCTTACAAGGGACTTCATTTATTCACCAACTACCACTAGCATCACCTACGAATTTGTAGATAAAATGTCCTACCCGATAATTCAGATCTGTCCCAAAACCTCAGGCTTCCTTAGAAAATCAAAGCTGGATAAAGACATAAAAGAAGGAAAACTGTCATTGGAAACGGTTATGATGTTTGAATTGGCACTGGGAATCGTGAATGCCTACCATGAAATCGAATTTTGGACTTTGGATATAAAGAAATTGGTTGCTGAATATGAGAAAACGATGCGAAGATATGGCTCGATTCTTAACGCCTACTCTCACTTTAGGTCAGAGTACTCCTTACAGTGTGAAGAATTATTTAAGGAATGCTTCACAGGAATTTCTAAATCCTTCAACTGCTGCAAAGCTTTTCAGCCTATTTTTACTTTGCAAGGCCCCTGCTATGCAACAAGCCATGACGCATTTCAAGGTAAATTGATTACAATAACTTCGTTAAACAGTTGGTGTACTTAGGTGAGCAAGCTAGGGGTTTCAGTAGCAAAAATCATTCAAAAAACTGAACTTCATGGAAAAATATGTTCTTCAACAGGAAAATTAATTGAGGCAATTTTTTGCCATGATCGGTGTACTTTTGATAGAATATTGACTGGAATACAATGCTTAAACGAAAATTCAGATAAAAGAAGCCTGTTCTAGGTTCTGGAAGTCTAGCCAGCCGGTTGAAAATTCTGCTCAATTCCCAAGTCTCATGGTTCACAAAGAAGCAAGAAGCCATACAATTAATTTGGTCAAAAGCATATGAACAGAGCGCCAACCCTCCAAACCTGCTTCACATAAATGCCAACGAGTTTCTAGTGTTCAAACTGCTGAAAAAGGTCAGACTTCAGCTACCATCCCGCCATCGGTGCAGCGATAATACTCATTTGCCAAACTTTCTCAACTATTCAGATGCAAACTGCGCCTGGCAGCATCAATTTTTGGACAAACTACATTTTCTAAATGCTACTTGCCAATTGCCAGTGCTCAAGCTTCTCCGGCCAGATTTGAGTCTGAACAACCTTTGCAGCTTGGATCAAATTATTCAAATGTACCAATTCAAGCTACAACCAAAAGTCTATGCTAGTGTACAGTTCGTGGATGTCATACAATCTGCATACAAACTCGATTTGTACAGTTTGAATCTAAGCTGCAGTTTGCCTGGTCAGTTGCAACCAATGGAACCCTGTACAACTGCCGATTTGCTTGGAGCAGTGGGCATAGAAAGCGATGCAGCTGCAAACCAGAACACCGTTCCTTCTATGTGGTCAGTATTGGAGCGGTTAGAACCGTTTCAGAATGGTGTCAATCCTTGTAAAGTGCCGTGCAGACTGGAACAGTTTGTTGGAAGCCACACCAAAGAGATGGAGCCAGATATTCTGCAGAATGGCATGCAGATTTCTATTCAATTTCAGAGCAATGATGTGGAGATTGTGGGTATGAAAATGAACGAACTGTATTTTTTGTTTATTTTTTTTCTTTCAGAGGAAGTTTACAGTCAGACACTGAGTGAGTGGATTGGTTTGGTTGGAGGAAACTTTGGCCTCTGGACAGGAGCCTCACTGATTTCAATCGCTCATCTGTTCTTGTTATTAATGAAAGCTGGTTGCTATGTAGGAATGGCGTTTTGGTGTGGACAGCAAGAAGAATCATCAACGCCACCACAACTTAGCAGAGAAAAAAGCCAAGCCATCAGGAGGAAACAGCTTGGACAACATTCTTCAAGTGCACCTGATATCCCGAAATCTGTCAAATTCCATTTACCTGATGATACGAGTGACGAACATTTTTGAATGCGTTTGAAAATGCTTCAATTTTACCATACAAACGCACTATTACGCAAAAAACTAGCATACACAACCAGTGCCAAATTTTTGTGCATATATATAGTAGTGATGTAAAAAATTAATTTAATTGTAATTGAAATTCGCATAATTGGCCCGTTTTTAATTTCAATTCAATTAATTTAATTTAATTGAAATTCAAAAGTTGGGCCATAATTTAATTGTAATTGAATTGAAATTCGCCTGGAATTTCAATTATATTTTCAATTATTTCCTGTTGTGAAGAATGAAAGGAAATACGTAAGTATTAGAGAGTATTAGAGTATTAAGGAATGACTTCAAACAAAACCTATATAGGGTTTGTCACCTCTTTATCACTGACCTCGGATGGATGGATGGATTGTGCGGGCGGGGCCATAGCCCCTGTGTTCGGCCACACTAAGCGCCCGCCACGCACACCCATATCATCCTGCCCTCCTTCGCTGCCTTCGCTACTAGCGGCACACATACTCGGTGTCAGTCTGGGCGGGTCTCAGTGTAGCTGTCCCCGTTCCCGTATGTCCCAAACTCCCAACACATGTGTGGTTGGTTTGCTATTGTAGCTTAGGTGCTTAGGCAGCTCCAGTCGGTTCCCATTTACCTACTCGCTGTCACCAGCTTTCGGTGGCCTGGGATGGGCCTTGTGCCAACGACCAACTTTTTGCGGCAAGAAAATTGCCCCGCCGAGTGGATGAACCACGATTTCGCGCACAGTGACTTTGCGGCCTAAACCACTACACACTGTGCCGGCTACTGACCTCACTTTGTTTTGTAATGTTTTATGCTCTCCTTTTTATTTTGTAGTTCATAAAAGTCAAAACAGCGATTTTTTATGTATAGTGGGATTACACCCCCATTTTTGGCGAAGGCACCTAGGAAGTGATGTTGTTCAAAAATGCTGAAAAGCTTTAGATTATGTACTGATATATAATAATGAACTAACTGTAAATTCCCCCAGAAAGCCATTTTATGTGTTTTTAAAAGGCAACTCTTTAAAATTTTCTCGGCTGTTTGGGCAGCACGCTAACCAGGTGTCTAAGCTTTTACATGGACATTTTTCGAAGTCATGGGTCACTGTCACTGTCTTTTAACAGCAAAAATACAACAGTTTTCAAAAAATTGAAAATATAATTGAAAAAAATTGCATAATTGAAATTTTCCAAAGTTCCATAATTTAATTGAAAATATAATTGTAATTGAAAATGATGGAAAACTATTTCAATTAATTTAATTTAATTTAATTGAAATTAAAAACTGAGCCCATAATTTAATTGTAATTGAATTGAAATTCAAATTCCATAATTTTACATCACTAATATATAGTCAGTGAAACTGGATAAGTCTGCAGAATAGTGTTGTGTACAACTACAGTAAAAGCTTGAGAACAAGTGTATAAACATTTAGATATATTGTATCTTTGGCATTTTAACTAGAAAAGCAATGTAAAACATAAACATACCATCATAACATACCCAAAGTTACAGTACTTACACAATTTTTTACCATACATTTCTGACAGACTGTACTAAGAATCAAAGCAGCAAAAGCTCGGCAAAGACAGGCATACAAAACAGAGCTCAACCAACAAGTTTTTCCTTTCCATCAGATTCTTCCATTCTTGCAGCAGCAGCGCGTTGTCTAATACAAGCGAAAATCGTAACTGTGATAACAGCAAAGAGAACCATAAAAACAACGGCCAGTGTACAAATGATAACCTGTGGCGTCCAGACACTGAAACTATTTCAAGTTACTGCCTGTAAATAAGACCCTATGAAATTTCATTCTTTATACATACGTTTTCTCGCATTCCCAGCAGCCCTTCATATCAAGCGCACATCCCATTTTGCATTTCGGATCGTGAAGTCTTTCGCAGGCTGACTGTGACCGTTTCTCCAGCGGACAATCCCTGAAACTGACAATACTGTAATCAATCATACATAGGAGATAGAGTAGCTGACTTGAGAGGACAAGTGAAGCAGCCAGTAGTGGCATCTTTACTGCACTTTCCTTTGCACTGGAAGCTGCACCGTTTGGCCGAGTAGAAACTGTTGACTGTTTGATCGCATTTGGCACAGTGCCAACAATTCTCAAAGGCAGCGCAGGTGTCCGGGGCTGGACAGAGTTGTTTGCACTCCATACGCGAGCTGTAGAAGTGGTCCAGCTCCTGGCATTTTAGCTGCACCGCTTCTAAACACTGTTACACGCTACACAGGTTTCGGCACCATTTGGTGAGAGATTAAGCTACAGTAGTCAGCTGAAATAATCTCACCCAGCGAGCAGAAGCTGATCAGCAGGACCAAAGCCGACAGCATTAGGAGGCTTTAGAGAAACGCAATGGAAACGAGAGAGCGTTTATGTGAGGCAGTGGAGTGTGTAAGCCGTTGCACCAGCTATTTCTCAACTGCCATCGCCTTAACCACTGCCTCCAGACGTCACCCCTCCCAACAGCTGGACTCATTTTCAAATTACACATTTACTTGCACCACACGTGTACACCACTCTTCTCTTTGACTGCCCTTCAAACGGCCAGTTCTTAGCTATGGCCGAGAACGGTATCTTAGTCTAGCTAATCGGCTTAAATCTACACTACAGTAGTTTATCATTTAAGCTTGAACCGGCAACAGTACCACAAAAGAGCAAACACTAAACTTTCAAAACAAAAAATTCCATCCGCCTCTCTCTGCGTTTGCCAAATGTTCGTGTCTTTGTGTTCTTTCATTCTTCTAGCCCGTTTAACGAGCAGCCAGGACAAGAGTGTTGGTTGAGTTTACTAGAAGTACCCGTAACAAGACCAACTCTAAAACTGAGGTACCTTTTGATTACCAGAGGAAGACTCCTGCACTACTCTACCACTAGCACGATATTTACACAAAAACACTGAGCAAAAGGCAGTTATTATTGCATCCTGCAAGAACTTTGCGAACAGGCCTGATCGGCCATTTGAGAGGCGTAGAAATCGACCACCGCGTTCTGCAACGCCTCCACTTGCTTCTTCAGTTCTTCCAGCCCCTTCTGATTCACTTGTAACTGCGCCTCAGGTAAAAGTCTCTCGTCTGAGTGGGCTGTTGCCTCCGCACTGCGTTCACCTGCAATGCAATTAGCACCATGTACAAAACAGCTACAGCTGCAATAACACAATCTGGCACTTAACGCTATATGCTACCACCAAACTGCTTCAACATGCAAGTAACACATGGTACCACTACCTTTACTCAGATATGGGCTAGTATTTCGGCTGAGGAAGGGGGTGGTAAATTTTCAGGGGGATGGGGCGCCTCAGGGGTTGAGCAGGTCGTAAGAAAGCCTGTCTAGAGTCCTAGTTTTTTCACTAAAATCTTATTTTCGATTAAAATAAGCTACGTATTTTCAGCTCATTAACCACCCATATCCCCACCGCCAAATATTACCAAACCATATATGGCGTTAAGTGTGCTACTATAACAGAATGATAGAGTAGAGATATACATACATGTAACAGGGGGGTCTGCGGGGAGGGTCTGCCCCCCACCCGACTTAGGCCAGACCGCCCCCCCGGATGGGGACACCCCCCCCCCCGAGACGATTTCATCGACCCCCCCCCTCAGATTTTTCTGGCAAGTAAATTTTCGAGCAAATTTCTGCAATTTTTTACACTTTCACAAACAAAAATTGCCAAAATCGCCTACAAAACAGCACCTTTTAGCTGTATTTCAGCCGAAATTAGCGATTTTTGGCGAATTTTAGCCAAAAATTGCGATTCTTCTCGATTTTTGAGCGTTTTTCAGTGCCCACCCCCCTCCACCAAAATTTTGGCTCCGATCCCCCCCGGCCCGGGCCAGACCACCCCCCCCACCCCCCTCCCTCCATCGGCGGATGACCTGTTACATGTATGGAGATATACTACGCATGGGCCTGGCCGGCCCCACATGATCCGCCGGACCGCCTTGTCGGTTCTAAGGGAGTTGATCCCCTCAGACTCTAACCTACGAACCTCAGCCGGAGGCGACCCCCCTCAGGAAATTTCTGCAAGAATTTTGTATAGAAAGTTATGATAAAAATATGCCTAGATTAGGTGTAAATAAGCTTAGAAGAACAGCTTATTTTTAATTATTTTAACGAAAAAAAGTCAAGAACATTGATTTTAGCCAAAAATGGGACTTTTTGGCTTACAATATCATCAGCCCCCTCAGGCACTCCTACGTTCCTCAGGAATTGAAAATTATACCCCCATCAGCCGAAATGCTAGCCCATATCTGGGCCCGGGGCGGCCAGAAATTCCAATTTTTGTTCAAATATAGAGCACTTTTTGTGTATTTTCTTGCGATTTCAGTATAGTTCAATACAGTAACTGTGTTTTTAAGGATATTCTCCGATATTCTGATAAATTAACTTAATCAATTTTGGACCTTGTTTTCTTTGATTTTAGAAAAAAGTTTAGAAAAGTTTAGAAGTTTAGTTTAGAAAAAATAACGCTTATCTGTAGAGGTGTAAAAAATTTTTGAAGGCCAAAAAAAGCGTTTCTTACGAAAAATTTTTTCATGCCTAAAAGTTTGCTTGTAGGAGATGCTAGAATGTATCGGAACCAACTTTAAATACAAAAGCTGATACTTTGGTTCAAAGTTACAGTCTGAGAACATACATAGGTGGGATTTACCCCGCCCCTCCCCTCCTCAGCCAATACCACCTCCTCGGCCGGTCATAAACCCACATCCCATCCTGGATGGAGAAAATTTTCGCTTATTTAAGGCAAAAGAATAGCCGGTATTTTACTTTTACCAAGGGACCACCCGAGCCTCCCTGCGGATTTAGCAGACCCAAGTATGCCTGAGACATAGCCATAGACATACTAGATAAAAAAAATGTCCCATCGCTTTTTCGGCCAACACTCAAACGTTTCGTTCTCAGTCACTTCTTTACCGATTTGGCTCAAATTTTCAGCAAAAATTAACAACATGGTTGGCTAAATATTCTGCAAGTGTGGTGCCAATATTCCGACTCATACTGGTTTTATGACCCGAAAACTAGGAATGAGGGTGGTCCACGCAAATTTATTTTTTTTCGGTTATACTAGGAGTACAGTCCTGAAACTTGCAGGAATGATTGGTGTTGCTATTGGGCATAACATACTAAGCGGGCAGCCCTGTAGCTCAAAGGGCACTAAAATGGGGGAATTTCAAAAACATGAGTGAAAATCCCATAGTTAAGAAATCTGCACCTTCTAGAATCAAAGCACTGAATCTGTTGTTAATCAACATAGATTGTATAAGGAAGTTCGACAAATAAATGAACCTGATATTTAAGCTCTGTTGCACAACATAGTAACCATCCCTGCAGCGTTTTTTGAAAATTGAAAATCTTTAGAATCGTCATTTTGCCGGTTTTACGAAGAAAAGTCATATTTCGTCATGTTTTTGAAATTCCCCCATTTTAGTGCCCTTTGAGCTACAGGGCTGCCCGCTTAGTATGTTATGCCCAATAGCAACACCAATCATTCCTGCAAGTTTCAGGCCCATACATGTAACAGGGGGGTCTGGGGGTCTGCCCCCCCCCCCCACCCGACTTAGGCCAGACCCCCCCCCCCCGAGACGATTTCACCGACCCCCCCCCCTCCGATTTTCTGGCAAGTAAATTTTCGAGCAAATTTTTTCAATTTTTTACAATTCCACACACAAAAATTGCCAAAATCGCCTGCAAAACAGCACTTTTTAGCTGTATTTGAGCCCAAATTAGCGATTTTTGGCGATTTTTAGCCCAAAAATTGCGATTTTTTTCGATTTTTGAGCGTTTTTTTAGTGCCCACCCCCCTCCCCCAAAATTTTGGCTCAGACCCCCCCCGGCCGGCGCCAGACCCCCCCAACCCCCCCTCGGCGCATGACCTGTTACATGTACTGTATGTTCAGGCCTGTACTCCTTGTATTACCGAAAAAAATTAAATTTGCGTGGACCACCCTAATTCCTAGTTTTCGGGTCATAAAACCAGTATGAGTCGGAATTTTGGCACCACACTTGCAGAATATTTAGCCAACCATGTTGTTAATTTTTGCTGAAAATTTGAGCCAAATCGGTAAAGAAGTGACTGAGAACGAAACGTTTGAGTGAAGGCCGAAAAAGCGATGGGACATTTTTTTTTATCTATACTGTATATGCGCCGAGGGGGTAAGGGGTTTACCCATACTCCATACTGCATAGAATTATAAAAACTGATATCGTACAGTACGTATGTTGAAGTGTAACGATTATGCCATTAAAGGTCCGAGGTTAAATAAGCAAAACTGACTGTGCGTGCCGAAGAGTCTGTCGGGAGAGACAGCCTTGCCCTCTATCAGTCGGTTGACGGTGTGCAAGAGACACTGCACGCTGAACGAAATTTCATTCAACTGTTTGTGCTGTTTCTCCAGCAGAGATCGAACTGGAATTGAGGCCGGCAGATAAGACCACTTGTCTTCTGATCTCACGTTGCCATTCGGGTCGTCTGTTGGAAGGGAACCCTGAAAATCATTCTACGTACATACTGCCGAACAATGTAACCCCTTCCCCAGGGCAAACTAAGCACGATAAAAGTATTGATAAGTAAGACACTTAATTGTGGATTTGTATACTCACAAGCTCTATACTGAGCGCTCCCTCTATTGGTGTCACAAACAGATTGAAGATCAGTAGTCACATAGTTAGTCTTACTATTTTGCTCATTTTCAACCTGTTCATGACGGCAACAGAGCGAACGTTCAGCATCCAGCTTGTGAGTATACTAACCCACAATAAAATGTTCTATGTACTTATCTTCTTTTCAACCATACTCAGTTTACTGTTGGGTAAGGGGTTATCATTGTTTGGCACTTGTACACAAAAAGAACACAAGTACTCTGAATTTTTAATGAAATACTGTACAGGTGTTGCTGGCTACAGTAGCAGGGTACCTAACCTACCGTAATGGACTGTCTCAGCTGGTCGCACTCATCTTCCTTAACGTGCAGACTAGTACAGGCTGCATCGTACTGCAGTCTGAGGAAATCGAATTCATTGCAGAATTCTTTCAAGTCCTCAACTGTCACGTTCTGGCAGATCTGACGCAGCTGCTCATTCTCCAGTTGAAGCGCCTCCACCTGTCCTTGCAGCTCTGTCACCGTGGCCGTCTGCGCCACTCTGTGCTGGTGTTGAGTCTCCAGTAGAGTGGCCTTCTCGCGCCACAGACGACACTCCGCGCTCAGTTCGTCCACACTGCAACTTTTCTTTTTGTTAACCAGGCCACCTGATGCAGGCTCAGACTGACCGCGACTTCCAAGTGTCCAGTTGACCCTTGACCTGGTCCTGGTCTCTTTTGTGTTGTTCACTCTCCAGTTGTCTCTGTCGCTGACATCGGTCCAGCTTATCTCTAAGTCGGTGCACCTCCTGTTGTAATTGATTCAACACTTGCAGGGCACTGTCATCGGTGGAAAAGGCTGCCACTGCAGCGTACTGTATCTTGGGACACGACCAGGAAGCTGAAAACTGACTGATAAACAGTGTACACAGTTGAACTGTGCAAGTTTTGGCACTAAGGCAGTTTGATTGTAGATGATTTGTAGTATATTGTAGATGTAGAATTAGATGTAGATGTAGAATTTTGAGAATTTTTTGAGAGGTCAAAGGTGACCAGAACCAGAGGAAATGATTGTAAGCTAGCTATCCCTATTTCTAAGAAACATCTAAATTGTAGACTCAACTTCTTTACTCATAAGATGGTAAAATTCTGGAATCAACTACCAAACGAAGTTGTGAATGCTAAGTCTTTGGGCAAATTTACGGCCTTGGTAAAAGAGCAAAATTTGCCGCAGCATTTGTTATTTAGTTAGGCTACGTAATATGTCAAATATGGCGACTCGTGGCCTGTCGCTCCGACGGCTTTGTGTTACTCGGGCGATAAACTTTGTGATTTGTGATTGCATCAAGTCTTGAAATATGTAATCCTATGTTACAAAATTTTTTACGTACTTTAGCACAACTTCCACGCGCAATTTTTCAATTCTGATATGAATTTTGAATGGAATTAAGCTTTTTATTGAATCAGAATGTGATTTATTTGCCTTGTTAGGGGTTATAATCAGCTGAAGTTAGTTAGAGCCGGCATACATGGACGGAAGGTAGGGAGTTTACCCCCTTTGCAGGCCAAAGCCCACTCCCCTTGGCCGGCCATACCCCCTCGCCGGTACCTCCCTTCCCTCAAAAATTTGGGCGACCTTTTTTGGGAGAAATTTGGCGACATTTTTGAAAAAAAAACAGAAAATTTTGATCAAAACCCCCTCAACAGTCCATCCACCTCGGCAGGCGATCCCCCTCAAAAATTTGGGCGATCTTTTTGGGAAAACGATTTTATACTCTCCAAACCCTCGCGCTGAAAAGCCACAAACCCCCCTCTGGATTTTTCTGGCTCATGCATGTGATTCGGTCCCAATTTACCTGAATTAATGAGATATGACAGTATACCGCAGAAATTGAATCTTTTGGGAAAGTATCAGCATGGTACATTAACTCCCCTGTTACAGCTAAAGCCATGTGCATCATATTTGAACACGCTTCGTTCTATTTGCTGTGGCAAGCAGCATTCTAAACAAACTCGAACATGAACCAAAGTTCCCCATCCACCCTGTTTCGCATTTCAGCTGGAGTTGTATACCTGTCCATAAACAGTTTTGGCCTGATAGCATACTTTGTTGTAATTCTAACGTTCATAAGATATCCAGTAAGCTTTTCTCACTCCTTTTACAGCTTGATTAAGAGCCTATCAATGGCCGACATTGGCTATATGACCACAAATATGCTTGTAGCAGTTCCACAAACCCTGTTTGGCAACCAACTCTACAGCAAACGGTTAGGGATGGTTTTGTCTGCTGGAAATCCTCTTTTCTATGTAAGTTTAGTGCTATCAAGCTTTGCTATATGTGTAGACAGGTTTTCATCCATTATTTTCCCAAGCATAAACTCTATATTTTTCGATTATCCTAGAATGTATTTTGTGATTTATTTCTGCTGGACTATTTCTGTTCTGATTCTGATTTGCGTTGAAATTGTAATTCAATGTCCAAACGAATTTGACACCACTACCCTCCGTTACATATACCAGTGCTCTTCTGACGACAATTTTGAATACCTGCTGTTTCTCTTTCAATTTACTAAACTGCTGCTGATACTAATGGTTGTGCTGTATGCCGCAGTTTTTGTTTATGTAAAATTTCACAACCAAAACTCTGTTGGAGCTCTGAGCACAACAAGGACGGAAACTCAAATGAGAGCAGCCTATGACCGAAAAATACTTCTGCAGAGTTGTTTGATCTGTGCAATGCTGTGGTTGGAATATTTTTGTTTCTGGCTTCTGCCCTTGATCATACAAAGCAATCATGCTGCTGTTCTGACAATGTTTGTCGGTAGCTTGAATTGCGCCGTAAATCCGATTATTTACTTTTCTTTTTCTACTGTCATGCGAAAAAATATCTTGAAATTGTTTAATTAATTGTTTGCCTGATCTAAATGCTGTTGTTAACATACATGCAAATAACGATTAACAGATAATTTATAGAACAATTGTGATTTGCGTTGTGTGCTGGTGAGCATAATTAGAAACACCTGATTTTCCCGTATTATTTAATGCTGAAGCATTCTCCGAAAGAAAAACCTGAAGCTCAAACTTATACCACTCAACTCAAGCGGTATTTTTACATTCGAATAGGAGCTCAACATGTCATTAAACATTAAAGTGAAGTCTTGTTTTCGTTTTCTTTCCTTTTTTAAAAATACAATTGGCTGTTCATCAAAAAGCCGATTTTTCTCCTCATCAATTTCTATTAGTCAGTTACTGTATGTAGTGGACATCTTTCTGTCCATTGGCTGTTATTCGACGCACAATTCTGTTGTACAAATACGTGAATCCAAATCACAAAACGTATACAAATATATAATTCATAATACGTGAATTCGTATTATGTAGTTATCTGCCAAATAATTTCCTGTGTCCTGTTGCCGTTAGACGCAGTCATAGACTTCAAACAAATGAGCTGCAGTATGTCATTCCGTCTGGTGCCACCGTCACTTTCTTGTACAATGCTATTTCTGTATGGATTCTTCCAAACGATGCCGTGCACAAAAACTTTGCTGGTTTCAAATCCTATTGTAAATCTGATGATTTTTTTCAACATTTGCAGGAGTCTCAGTTGGTAACAGTGCAGTAGTTTTATTGACTGTTACGTATTGTACATTTGTTCTTTATTTGTGTCTCCAACCCCTCGTTTGAACCATGCTGTTGGTGTGGGTTGAGAGAATAAAGTTGAAAGTTGAATAAAGTTGAGAGACAAATAAATTAAAAACACCTTTGAGGGGCGTTGCAGAGAAACCGAATGGAGTCTGTTGTCCACAAGTTCTTAACTGATCTTGCAATCGCTCGAGTTTTCGTTCGAGGCTCAGAATCTTCTGTTGATGATCGTTCAGCACCTCTGGGATGTCCTCCGAAGAGCCGCGCGCACTTGCTGAGTTGTAAGGCACCAGATAATGCTGCAATTCAATCTGACCAATCAAAGATTATGCAGCCGATTGATACCCTAGTACCTCTCTTGGCACCAATAAAGCATTCACTCCCGCACTGACAGACCGACGTACTGGTGGTGAGGCGCTGTTACGGCTTCTGTCCAGTCCGCTTGGGTACCAGAAAAACGGAGGTGATGACTCATCTAGAGTCCTTAGACCGTACAGACCTGGGGCATCTGAAAGTGAATAAGAGCACACTCTAAATCCCAATTTTTGTTCCATTTGTGAAGGTTTGACCGAACACTATAAACTTGTGCTTTTTTTTAAATACGAACTTAGTACAGCCCCGTCGATAGAAAAAACTTGGCGATAACTGACACGTATAGCTTAGCTAACTATACAGCATACATGGGCCGAAAAAAAACCGGAGGGGGTATGGAGACCTCGGGGAGGGGGGTCCCCCAAAAAAGTCCAAAAACGCCTATTTTGCCTTAAATAAGCGAAAATTTTCTCCCTCTGGGAGGGGGTGAGGCGAGGGAGTATGGACAACCGAGGGGGTGGTATTGGCCGGCGAGGGGTATACCCCCATACATATGCTATCCACAGTTGTTGAAAAAAAATTTTTTGAAGGCCAAAAATTTTTGCTTTTTTTAAAATTTAAAAAAATTTTTTTTTAAATCGTCTGAAATGGGTACGGCATGCTAGTACAGATACTTACAACAAATTTTCCACTTTTGCACCTTAAGTCAGTTGAGAAACCTATTCGAAAACGACAATACAGCTCTAAAAACTGCCTGTAACTGCATAATTTCACCGAAAATTGTCTTTAGAGGCACTTCTAGGTGAATTCTAAGGAAGGATTTCTTACGCCGTCCATTCCCTCTTAGGTTCAATGCAAAAGAAGTATTACGCAGGTTGCTGGATAAAATGTTGGCCGCTTCCAAAGAATTTACAAAAAATTGCATGTATGTACGCGAATTTTCCCACTTTTTCCCTTAATTTGCATATTGATTTTTCAAAATAAAATTTTTTTAGCCTTCAAAAAAAGCTTTTTTTTTAAAAATAAAGTCTTTTTTTAATTTGTTGACCCTAACAACTGTGTGCTATACAGTTTAAAATTTCAGTTCAGTATGGATTGATAAAGCAGATGAAGTCTATAACAGTTTCGATTTTAATTCAATACCTGAAAAACTATAGATTGGCAATACCACAAACAACCGAAAGCGAACCTAAATCAATAACATTCAAAGGCTGAAGTGTCAAAATCATTTGTTATAACTGTGAATAGTGTTATAGTTTAGCGGTTTTTAACTCTGCAGATTACATTTTTATGCTAAATTACAGTTTACATTTTCAGGGTTCGTACAGACCAGGAATTTGCAAATTCCTGGACATTTCCCTGAGAAAAATAAGAAAATTCCCTGAGTTTTCAGATGACAACTCAAAAACCAACAAGAGAGATTTTCATTTAATTTTAGCGATTTTAAAACAGATACAACAAACCAAAGGTAAATCGATTATACAGTCAGAAACAGGAGTGGGCTATCATTAAAATAGGTTGAAACAAGCTATTTTAGCTAGATCAACTGAATACAACCCTGTTTGTTTTGGCTAGGAATGAGCTGCTATCGACTAACTACTAGCTAAGCTTCTCTAATAAACCACCGACCAAAATGAACCGTTAATGTTAATTTGCCAGTGACTCAGTGACAGCTGTCATAAACAAACCGGCCAGAATCGATAAGAATCAGCTCAGATAACCGGATCAAAATTGACGGCCGATTAAATGAGTTCATAAATTTTACGACCAACCTACTACACCGGCTTCCGTCACAACAATACAATAACCATAATAAGAGTGAGAGTGGTGTACCTGACGCCAAAGCACCGATCGACCGTTTGTTGTTGCTGCGAGAGGAAGACGGAGTGAGGAAGACCGGTGAGTCCTGCTGATCTGCCGAGATTGGTGAGGAGCTTTCTGTGCTTGCTTTTACGTTCGCCAATGCACTGTGGTCCGCTTTACGCGGTCCAACCACCGCTGTCGGGGTGAACGGCTGACGGTTGCGCACACGAACTGCAAGCAGACAGACTGGCTAGGTAAATCAGGCAACTGCGTAACTTAGTGGTTGAACTGATAGACTTGGATAAGAGCAAAAATTCTGAGGATTGCTGCATGTCATGTTGCGTTAAAAGTTCAGTCAAAACTGACTGACCACCACAAAAGTTACAGCTAGACAAAAACTGTGATAGATAAATGGCCCAGTCCTTATAAATACGTAAATCCGCCTTATCGGTCACTCCTCTTCTCTACATACCCTCTACTAAAAAGGCCAAACATTCCTTAACCCCCAATCAGACAAGGGCTAGCATTTCGGCTCA
Source organism: Sabatieria punctata (assembly GCA_030248155.1). Classification (NCBI taxonomy): domain Eukaryota; kingdom Metazoa; phylum Nematoda; class Chromadorea; order Araeolaimida; family Comesomatidae; genus Sabatieria; species Sabatieria punctata. The sequence continues at coordinate 36,411 of JASANB010007366.1, read as the reverse complement.
GCCGAAGACTCAGGGGGGGTAGAATTTTGAATTCCTGAGGGTGCCTGAGCGGGTGGTAAACCAAAAAGTCCGATTTTTTGGCTAAAATCAAGGCCTATTTTTTATTAAAATAAGCTATTCTGAGCTCATTTACACCTAATCCAAGCATATTTTTATCATATTTTCCTATACAAATTTCTTCAAAAAAATTCCTGAGGCGGAATAGGTCAGAGCCTGAGGGGGTCAACCCCCCAGACCCCCCATTTGTCCATGTCTGGCCACAACCCCAAAATACAAGTACTAGTAGTAGCGTCAGTACATACTAAGAAACTTCCTCAGAAATCACTAATTTTCAGCTTCAAATCATACATTTCGGCACTAAAAACGCTCAAAAATCGCAAAAAGTCACAATTCTACAGCTAAAAAGTACTGGTTTTACAGGCAATTGTGGCAGTTATTATGCCTGAAATCGTAAAAAATCGCTAAAATTTGATCAAAAAAATTACTTGCCAGCAAACCGGACGGGGTCGGAAAAAATAGTCTCGGGGGGTCCCCGTCCGGGGATCTGGCCTAAGTCTGGTAGGGGCAGACCCCCTGTTACATCTATGCTTCAAACCCCCTGAGATGCCTTTGATAAGCGAATTTAGCATTTCCGACAAGAGAAATACATACATAGATTTATTTAGAAACCCTTTCTGTCGTTTTCTACTTGTGCTTAGCTCATAAAAGATATTAAGCCGTTTACAATCGCTTTGTTTAACCTAATTATACTACTATAGAAAATGTGCTAAAAACGCACTTCCAGATCTTCTTTAAAATTTTGGTTATTTAGCATGTTTGCATGTAACAGATCGCTTTTTCTGTAAGAGATTTTTCACCAATTTTTGGAATATTTCTTTAATCCCGAAAACGGTAAAAACGGTCTGTAAACAAGCGATTTCTTTGCTGCATGTGACCCCCTAATTAGCATTTTTCGAGAGAGCCATAAATAAATTTCGATTTTCCGTCAGTAAAAATTTGGGCTCAGAACTCCAATCCCTCTCTTTTCATTGGATGACATGATACATGCATGATATTTCGTACTGATGCCATAGGCAGAATACGCTGGCTGTTGAAAGGTGACAGCATAAAACCAGCAAGAAAATACCGTCAAGCCTGATTTCCAGGTAGATAGAGAAAATACAAAGCAAACCTGGATATGAGTCCTATAGAGCCAACAGTAGATAAATCACAAAAATTTATGATAAAATGTACATGCTTCCGATTTTCCAGGGAAGTATTTTGGGCCACAGTTTTTGAATTTCAGACACAATAGTATGTACTAAAAACTGCAAGTAAAACAGCAATTTCAAATTGCACACGAGTAATGCGTTTTTAGCGCCAACTCATTTAAATACGGCGATATCGCCAAAACAACAAACTTTTTTGAGCAACAAGCAGACTAAAACCAGGCAATAGCCTACCGGGTGACGTAAACAATCGTCCACGAATGGGCGGCGTGCGCTCTCTGCCATCCATGGGAGTACTGGAAGCCAAAGGTAGTCTTGATTCATTCATAGCGGTCTTATCTGCAAGTCAAAAACAGACTAGGGCAGGCAGGCGGGCGGCCGACCGGCACGGAGCCGAGAGAGAGAGAGAGAGGATCTAAAAACCACAACCTCAGAGAGGCCAGACGCGCCTCTCACTCATTAGACAACACATTTGCGGCAATCAATAGCTAAAGGGCCGGGCCAAGGAGGAACCCTACATCTGTCGACTAAAATCATCAGACTCAGCCCTCGCGAGACCCGGCCTACCCTGGCCCCAAACCACTTTCTTTGTTTACCTTCCGACGCATCTTCGGACGCCGCCGAACGTACAAAAAGCTCTGGAATCCAGCCCAGACTCAACGGCATTCTCCGACCGCTCGCCAAACTGCTGCAACTAACAATGAATTGTTGGTGGACCGCCAGTACGCCGGACCTCGCTAAGACAGACAAAAATTTGCATAATCGGCGTTGGAAGCCGCTCCTCACACTGTCAAAGGCAGATGTGTTTTGTTGCAACGAGCGGCGGGTGAAAGGAGGTGTTGAGTCACTTGGCGCGCGCTATTCAGTTTGAATACATGGCGCATGCCTCTAAAAGGATGAATCATTTTAGAGCGGCCGTATTCATAGTAAACACCGGTTTTTCGAGACGCTTTAACGCAGTAGATGAAGCTATTTTAAGGGGTGCTAGTTATTTTTAGCAAGGCGTTTTTGATTTGCCAAGTGATGAAAGGGGTAGGAAAGCTCGCGAAATTCAAATCTATTCTACATTTTCCACTGGTTGTGGAAGTTTAAGAGATGTTTTGTTGAGTTTTTGAATTCTTCAAATTGAATCCTGCAGTTAAGCCAAAATGACAGGGGCACTACGGATTTGAATTTGGCGCAATTTTTGTGAAAATGTTTCACAGAGCAGCTGAATAAATGCAGGAACTATCTGTCTATTTCCTATACAGACGTACTGGCAGGGCTATCCGTAAATAAATACTACACATACAGCCGCACATGTGTGAGGCTGAATTTCTGGAAATTTCCTTTGTTTGGCATTATTTCTCCTTTTGCTTAGTAAACCACAATTGGGTCAGGCGGACGAGAAACTACTATACGTATGTGCTAAGCTTGGTAATTCTGCCTTTCGCCACGTATTCTCGGTTTCACTTTACATTTGTGCCGCATCGCATACCGAAGTTTTCCACTTACAAGACCTGGTCTTATAACTGGAAAATGCCCAAATTTAGGGTCACTTTTTGGCGCCCTTTTGAAGACCATGGTCTTATAACTGGAAGATGTTATTTCGCCTCAAAAAACGGATTTTTGGCCAAACATTAAATTGATCTTGACGTAGATGGTTGTTCCTGGAATTCCTGACCAATTTAAGGTTAATTTGTAAAACTTTCTTTGAAATTTTTCAAGGAAATAGTGTTGAAGTATAGTACTGGGTAGGGTACTGTACTATATTGTGTCGAAAACAAAAAGCAGAATATTGTGTTTACATTCGAATGTACTTCTATCCCTGTTTTCTAACGATAGACAGCTTTTGTTAACTTAAAATCATTTACTTGAGTTTTAAAATTGGCCAATTTAACTAAGACCATGGTCTTTTAACTGTGTAATGGATGTCAATGAACTCAGTTTTCAGACCACCTATGACATAAGAGAGACCATGTTCCTATAACTGGAAACAAAAACCTATTTAAAGACCATGGTCTTCTATTCTAACTATGGTGGTCTTATCAGCGGAAATCTCCGGTAGCAGTGGTACCGAAAATCTCGAAAGTTTCTGACCCATACGATTATACCAAAAAATTAGAATTTCTGTGGACCACGTTGATACAGTTTTTGGGTCATAAAATCAGGACAGGTTAGAATTTGGCACCAAACTTGCAAAATATGTAGCTAGCTTTCAGTGTAATAAATTCTAAAAATTCAGTCAAATCGATAAAGAACTGGCCAAGGACAAATCGTTTGATTGAAGTTCGAAAAAGGGGTGGACATTTTTTGGCCCATATTGTACTGTAGGTAGTATCTTTTCTCTTTTGCATGCATGAAAACAACTCGTTCAAACTTTTAGGATCGATCGTAAATCGTGCTCTGAACTTCGTTTTATTGCCGCAACAGGCAATTTCATTCATTTTTGAACAATTAGCCCCTTCCAACCAAATCATCCTTTAGGCGAGGAGGCGAGTCAGCAACCAATCTCGAGCTAATACTTTTTGTATCAACCTGAGAGACTACATAAACAAGAAAAATGCATTGTCTCCACAGTACACAAGCCTATTCCAGTAAAAAACTGAAGCAAACACCCGGTACCTATCACAGAGTCAGGAATGGTCAGAAAAAGCAAGTCAGGTGTTGTGTATCAGTGCGGTCCGCCCTAATCTCCTCTGTGCTGAATGCAATTGTGTATGCTTTTTAGATCTAGTTCCATCGGCGATTAACTTGTTTACGGCACTACCAGTCGGCTCTGCATTTCCGGCCTTTCAATCGGTTTAGCGGCGGCCACCCAAAGTCGGCAGCGGTAGCTTCCTCCGAGGACTCCCCCGAGGACAGATCAGTGTCGTTAATCGATCAAATCAGTCAGGAAATAGAGCGCTCAACCTTGGCGACTGACCTTGCTGCCTGCAATAGAGATAGAGATACTACACGATTGCTGACCCGTCGCGCGTCGCTCGAATTGTTGCGAGTGTTCTCGGCGCCGACGGCCGACGGTTCTCGAGTTAATCGTGTGGTTGCATTTTTTGGCTGACCTTTCGCCTTGCTCAGTTAATTGGGCCTTATGTCTGCGAGCATGAACTTTTGAGAGTGCCATTTGGTTTTATTTGTCACCCGCCAAGACATTTGATACAATCGTTTGCTCGGGCTTGGCTTTCGATTGATTTTCAATTCTCTACCAGTGCCGGCCGGCCACGGTGCCAGCAGAAATGGGAACTGTTATCCTGCAAAACCTGGTGCACAAGGCTTTCGGCTGCTTCCAGAAGAGCCACAAGTTTGGACTGGATTTTAGTCAAGGCAGGGACAGCGGGGATGGCGCCAGTCAAGGCAGTCAGATGCCCAACGAACAAGAGTTGGAATCGGCCTTTGAAAAGTTTGTGGTAATGCCAACGTTTTTGCGTTGTTAGTGTGCGCCTTTTGGGGGACGCCCCATAGATGCGCAGGGCAGATTTCTATCGCAGAGTGTACAGTACGTACGTATCTGGTGCAGGCTCGGTTACAATGCGCATTCTATAGAACTTTCAACCTAAATTATTCAACGTCCTAATGACGTATTGTTAGAGAGTGAGATATGCACCAAGGTTAGGTTTGTGTACAAACAGACTATGCAGAATTGATGTCATTGTAAAATTAGGAAATTGACCTTGTGCCGTAAAAACTTTACTTGGCAAAGGTTTATTAGTGTTTTTTTGGTTGAAAGTGTTTTAGTTTCGTCATAAAACGGTTTCCTAAACCGACTGATGTTTGTAAATATTCGTTTTTTGTCTGCTAAACCGGCTGTTTTCACTGTTTCTTGTTAATTTTACACACGCATGAAAAAAATCGAAAATTATTTAAGAAAGCTCTGTATATTTTTCTCTTCATCAAGAATCTACTGTCTTAAATTACTTCTGTATTAACCTTTCAATAATAATAAAAAAATGTTAAAAAAAAGAATCTACTGTCGTTTAGCTTGAACTTCTTAGTTTTCCAAACATCGTAGAATATAAACTTTGTGGCCGAACAATCGCTAAGGCTCAGGTACCGCTAAAATAGTAGCGTGCCCATAGGAGCTTGTGGTAAGGAGATACCCCATTTCCGGTGGAAATATGAAGTAAAAATCGGTTAAAAATAAAGAAACCTTGCTATTTCTGTCAATTTTATGCTCAGACTCGGACTTCTAAATAGGTTTTTGAGGCTAAATTCTTAAACAATTTCTCGCCGCCCAACAGACCTCTTCAAAATCTTCCACCCACTTTCCAAAACTCCTAGATACAACACTGACGACAAATAGCTAATTTTTAACCCAGGATTTTGTAATTGGGCACGCTATGTACTGTTTACTGATGTTATAGCAGTATGACCGGTGAAATTGTAAAAGAGGGCGAAAACGAATCGCTTGTACGTATGTTGCTGGCAAAAGATACGTACATTTATCTCTACGTTTGTCATGCATGCCTGCATAATCCTTAACGGAAGCGCAAAAAACTGTCATTCGTGCGTCCTTGGTGGAACCATTCAATTTGGGGATTACCGTATCGACCTTTAAGACAGTTCAGCGCCACGCACTAAAAAACTTCAGGACGAACTCGACCTATCTCCGGACAATCAGAAAGTGCTGTTCGATCAACCAAGCGAGAAGAAGTGGATGATGATCTGCGAACAGAACACATGTCAAGTGCGTTATTGTGTCATTGTGCTATGGCCGCCGATTGAAATGCGTAGATAGACTGCGGTTTCAGGACAAGTTCCAGCCGGCCGATTACTTCCTCGGTCAGTTGCGCGCGTTGCAAAGCGATTATTCACGCGCCACCCAGCTCCTGCCACACTTGGACTCTCTTCGCATCACACTGCGCACTCAACCTCACAGGTACCGACACACTTACTTAATCCTCTCCTCTATCGCCACCCCTTTTTGACCAAGTTTGTTACTACCGATGCTGAAAATATATCACAGTAACGCAAAATTTGCGCAGTAGCTTTTATCCGACACATTCCACCATGTACCGAAGAGGATGAAGAAACTGCACAGAGCAGGAAACACATCGAACCGCTTCTAAACAATATCTGCTTTATTTTGCGTGTTTTTATTCTAACGACGCAATTTAGACTTCGGCAGACGCTATGAACATAAAGAACCACTGTAACTATACATCTAACCATACAACTTAGGCCAGACCCTCCTCCCGAGACGATTTTTCCGCCCCCCCTCTCCAATTTTTCTGGCAACTAATTTTGGCGATTTTTAACAATTTCAGATACAAAAATTGCTAAAATCGCCTGTAAAACTCCACTTTTTAGCTGTATTTGAGCCCAGGTTAGCGATTTTTGACGATTTTCTGCCGTGAGCGTTGCAGTTTTTAATGCCCAACCCCCTCCCCCCGGCCGGCGCGCTGGCGCATATCCGCCGACCCCCTTCGGCGGATGACCTGTTACATGTACCATATGAGTGTAACCTAAATTTATAGATGTTGATTTCATTACTTTTAGTTGAAGCGATTGTAATCCATGACCCATTAGAACCTTGCTTTCTGCAGGTGACAGCACTCTCATTTTTAAGAATGTCAATTTTTCACCTTCGCCGAAAGTAAAAATCCGCCAGATTTTAACCGGCTATGCTAGAAAGCTGGCCTTTTCACGGATTAGAGGCCACCTAAAGTTTGGTTATCGTGGAAAGGTTGGGAATGATTGGTAGAGGGTTTGACAGATACTATACGTATGTTTAAATTTGATCATTGATGTTAGGTGCGTTCTTCCAAAAAACCCCGGTTTTTTCCTATAGGGTCGGAAAAAGCGTAATTTGTGGAAAAAAGTCAAGCTAAAATAGCCATTTTGTCATTTGTTACTCTTTTTTCTCGTGTAGCTCTGTCTCAAAACTGTCATAAAATAGCAGAAAACACTAAATTTGGCATTGTTTACTAAACATCAGATTGGTGATAGAAAATTTGCATTTAGCGGTCACTAACGAGACCTCCTGAGCTGTGTTTTTTCATGCCTGTTTCCGCAACCATATACAGTGTATGTAAAACACGATTTTGGTCTGAAAAGAGCAAGAAGTCGTTAGAAAGCCTTAGGAAACATAATTTTTGGCTAGGATGCTCAGAACCTGAGCCGGAGATTTATTCGCGATTTTGCAAAAAAGCCGGAAAATGACTGAAAGAACAGGTGGAAGTTTTTTTCGGAAAAATATTTCGGAGAACTCAGGACTTCCGAAGGCCAGCAGACTAGAATTTGACCAAAACAAACTTTCAACAAGTAATAACAATCCTGCCAGAAATATTTTCATTCACGGAATTTGAAGTTCTTCGGAAAAACTAGTGAAAAAGCGAGGCGTTCTATTTTTGGTCAACACTGTACATACTTAGTGATTGTTTGCTGGTCGAGATACTGTAGATTGGCATTTCTCATTGTCATTTGATAGGTCTGTACACAATCGAAGGCCAAAGCAGCAGAGCAGCTGCCATTACCCAAGAAATTAGTTTCAGTTACGTTCAACGTTTCATCGACCTGGGCGGCCAAGTGCTCCTGGCCGATACCCTCGACTTTTGTACCAAGCAGGTCTCTCTGTCCGTCTTGGCTTCGGCTCTGTTGGCTTGTCTAAAGGCACTGCTCAATAGCACGGTGGGTGTCAGATCGATTCTCTAGTGTCATTTGCAGAGCGTTTATTTATTTATTTATAATTCATATGCATTTCAGTATGGCCGACGGGCGGTTCTGCGGTGTCAGAAAACGCTGCGAGTTGTGGCCCTGGCTACCGGTATTGAACACGTCCGATGCAAGGTGAGTCATAGGTTTTTTTATTGACTATGGACCAGTCAAATCAATTTGTCTTTCAGTATTGACTATTCAGTGCTAGTTTGTTTATTCAGTATTGGTTTTTATTCTGATACGCCTACATACTCTCACCCGCCCGGCCTTGTTTTGCTGCTTTGTAGTAGTAATACTTACTGTAGGTATTATGCTCGATCTTAACAAAATCCACTATTTCGGTCTTTTGTACCCGATCAAAGCAATCCCCAGTTTGTTGGAGCGAAATTTGGAGATTTCATATTTCGTTCTGACATTGTATGAGTCATCTACCATATACTGACCGATTTTGTCCGTTCGGCAAGCAAGTAAATGTCAAATTATCAGAATTCTGTTCAGGTGAGGTGCTTAACTAAATGTCACGAAAAGATTTCAAACAAGTATTATAAATATCGAGGGTCAGCTTTCATTGAATTTTGATTAGTTTACTCCATTCTAGTAAAACGCTAGCTAGGGCTAAAACAGCTGAAATCGCTATTTTACAGAGTTTTAACAATTTTCGTGTCCGAAATTGCAAAAATTGACCCCGAAATCATGATATAGGAATATTATTGGCTAAAATAGGCTATGCTGACATCACTTACAACATCTAGGCACACTTTACAACAATGATTATCTATACAAAATTCTTTTAAAAAATCCTGAGAGGGGAGTGGCCTGATGTGATTAGGTCAGAGCCTGAGGGGATCAGTCCCCAAGCACCCGTTTGTCCATATCTGCTTAGAGTCCTACGCAAAGTAATATGTACTGTAGTGTAGTTTCTAATATAAGCCGGGTTCTGAAATTTCAGGTTCTTTCCTTAGAAATCCTCAGTGGCCTATGTCTGGTATCTGACGGTCACCACCGAGTTTTGTGCGCCTTCACGGAAGCCTCTCCAAAATTGGGCGAACGCGCTAGATTCCAACGACTTCTGCTGGACCTGTGGCGTCCGTTTGGCTCCGAGAAAGACGCAGTTCGAGTGAAAACTGCCATTATGTCGCTAATCAACGCGCTGCTAAAATCGGAACCGGCTGACGTGCGTAACTTTTTTCCTTTAAACAACGCTATTTAATTCGATTTGGGTGCTCTGTGGTCGGCACTATCGATTTGAATCTCTTTCTAGTGCTGCCTACAACTGAGAGCGCATCTTAGACACGAATTTCTCATGCTGGGAATTCGTGAAATCGCCGAACACTTGAGAAATTTGCACTCGCCAACGCTGCAGGATCATCTGGACTTGTTTGAAATGGTTTGTTCGCCTTTAATTATCAGCTCTCTTTTCTTTCCCACCCGTTAAACTTAGCTTCATAAGCCTGAGCCAAAGCCTGAAAATCAAGCTTTAAAATTAAACCTCGTGGGAAGGGCCGAACGAAACTCCCCCCACTTTGTAAACCGACCAATGACATAGCAATACGTACTGTACTTCCGGTGCTGCCACACTCAGAATAACTATGTATAGTGTATTCAGTGGCTTGGTGTAAAATTTTAAAGTTGCCTGGTTGTGCTGCTGCTCAACAAGGGCGAGAAAATTTCACAAAATTAGATTTCAAAAACGTGTTTAAAATTCATTGTCAGCTTAAAATTGACAGAAATTACAAGGTTTAGTAGTTTTAAAGTGGTCTGGTTGGACACTTCTGCCCGACCAGGCGAGAAATTTTCGCAAAATTAGCCTCCAAAAATGTGTTTAAAAAGCATTCTGAGCTTAAAATTGACAGAAATTACAAGTTTTAGTAGTTTAAAGTTGCCTGGTTGGGCTTCTGCCCCACCAGGGCGAGAAATTTTTCAAAATTTAGCCTTTTAAAACGCATTTAATAGGTATTCTGAGCATAAAATGACAGTTTTAGTACATAATTAATTCATTTCTCTAATTTTTCCTCCCTACCTCCACCCGTGTACACACCCTACACCCCTTGGGTACGTTATTGCTTTATTAGTATTCTGTTGTTTCAGATGCAACAAGAAGATGAGCAGGAATTGCTGAGTTTGCTGGACGCAGAACCAACGGCAACCGACTTTGCCAATCCTTCCTCCATGGTTGATCTGCTGGTGCACAGACTGGAAGACTCGGTGGCCCTTCCACATCTACACTCACTCATTCAACACATGTTGCTCTTGTCAGGTAGTCTATCTAGCCTTTGCAATAGTTGTTGGGGATGGCATTGGGTTCGGGTTGTCTCTGAGTTATTTTTTGCTGAGCCATCTACCTTCAGGAGACCAGAAGAACGTGCAGTTGTGGCATCTGTTCGATTTGATTCTGCAACAGCTGAGTATGCAAGCCACGATGGGCTTCGTTGCCGATGCCTACGAACCGCTGCCTTCGGTCGATCTGGATGACATCATCGCTAGGTACCCTGTTTCTTATGTATAAAACATTTCCCACCGCATCTCATACCGGTACCGTCTGTACTCAGAAATGGGCTAGCATTTTGGCTGACGGGCAAACATGTACTAGAGAGAGGGAGGTTTGGGGTTACCCCTACTAGAGAGGCCAACCCCCTTCTCACCACTGACGGAAACCCCCTCCTGTCCGGACCTGTTACATGTTTGCTGAAGGGGTGGTACATTTTCAAATCCTGAAGTGGGTTGAGGGGGTAACATTGCTAAATTGATGGTTCCGTTGGCCAAAAAAGATTGTCGAAAGTTTTTCTTCAGTGTTAGAGTCATTAAATACTGGAATTTGTTATCAAATCAACAACTCGCATCCGCCTCTCCTCGAGCCTTTTCTCAATCAATAACAATACCAAAATTTGCTCTGCGGCTTGAGTAAGTGCGAAGACCTTCGAGCCGTGCAGGTTGAAAGCATTCTGGAGTTATGTTGCCTTTCTTTTTAGTTGTGCGAATAAAGTTAAATAAAGTTAAAATTAAAGGTAGCGACAAACAAAACAAACAAACAAACTGTAGTCAGTGAGGGGGGAGACTCTCGATGCATGCAATATCTCTTGACAATTTTTGCAGACTACACACGCAAAGCGAGTACGACCGACTTCAGAAGTCGCACGACGATTTAGAGAAGGAATTAGAGAAAACCAAAAAGTCTCTTTACACTGAAAGGCGTAGAGTGGCCGAATTGGAAGTGAGACTACAGGAAAAAGGAGACACCAGCTCTGAGGGTCGTCTCAGTCCTTTGTCTAGCGGGTAAGTTGTTGTAAAACCCAAGGCCCATGTACTGTATGCATGATGGTACACTATTCAAGCAATTGTACTTGCGCGGCAGCGCGTAACGACCTTTTACAGTCTCCATTTTCAGACAAAGCACCCCTCCAGCCGATCCTGAGAACTCAATCATTCCTCTTCCCCCGGTCTGTCCCCCTCTGATGCCTGCACCCCCTCCCCCTCCCTCAGTGCAGACTCTTCGAAGCCCGTCACTGCCTTCTGAGGAACGAGTGAAACGCATTCCGAAACCGGATACCTGTCTGAAGTGCATAAACTGGAAGAAGCTGAATCCTGAACAACTGGAAGGCACCGTCTGGCAGCTGATTGATGATGAGTGCATGTATGAAAAGTTGGACATGGACGATATTTCCCGCAATTTTTGCTCCAACGGCTCTTCCAAGGCAATCATACAATCAGAATATAGTTTTAATGACTGAATATGCAAATTTTTAGCTCGATATCGAGTCTATGGATGATGCCAGCGCCACGCTAAGACGACGGCTAACCAAAGAAACTGCAGTGTCTGTAATCGAACCTCGCAGAGCACAGAACTGCACCATTTTGCTCTCCAGATTGAGGCTGTCCAATGCTGAGATTAAAAGATTGATTTTGACCATGGACCAAGAGAACTTGTTACCAAAGGACATGATTGAACAGGTACCACATGAGACTGACTGACTGACTGACTGACTGACTGACTGACTGACTGACTGACTGACTGCCTGCCTGCCTGCCTGCCTGCCTGCCTGCCTGCCTGCCTGCCTGCCTGCCTGCCTGCCTGCCTGCCTGCCTGCCTGCCTGCCTGCCTGCCTGCCTGCCTGCCTGCCTGCCTGCCTGCCTGCCTGCCTGCCTGCCTGCCTGCCTGCCTGCCTGCCTGCCTGCCTGCCTGCCTGCCTGCCTGCCTGCCTGCCTGCCTGCCTGCCTGCCTGCCTGCCTGCCTGCCTGCCTGCCTGCCTGCCTGCCTGCCTGCCTGCCTGCCTGCCTGCCTGACTGGCTGCCTGCCTGCCTGCCTGCCTGCCTGCCTGCCTGCCTGCCTGCCTGCCTGCCTGCCTGCCTGCCTGCCTGCCTGCCTGCCTGCCTGCCTGCCTGCCTGCCTGCCTGCCTGCCTGACTGACTGACTGACTGACTGACTGACTGACTGACTGACTGACTGACTGACTGACTGACTGGCATCTGGCGTTAACCGTCAACTGTTCAATGTTGCAACGTTCAGCTCCAAAAATTCGTGCCAAGCGCGGAGGAAGTGCGATTGATCAACGAAGCAGTGTCAAACACAACTTCAACTTGCTTAGCTACTGCCGACCGATTTTTGCTTGAAATGAGCAGGTAAACTACCGCAGACTACTGTTTTCTGTCTCACTACACTATGCAAATTTTTCTTTAAGGATTCCGCGCTATGAGCAGAGACTACAGTGTTTGCATTTTGTAAAGAGCTTCAAGGAGTACATGGCAGAGAGTTTACCTCAGATTCAAGGTTATTTTTTCAATGCTGTAGGTACTGTATACTGTAATGATTACGGTAGTTTTAAGTGGTGGAAAAAGCGTCAAACGCAGCATCCAACTCTAAACGGCTCAGGAAAATGCTATCTCTTATTTTGGCCATTGGAAATTACCTAAACTACGGCAAGCGTAACGGCAATGCCCAAGGTACAGTACGGTATTTGCGTATACGGTAGTTGATGAGAAATCAGCGTCCTTTTATAGGATTTGCATTGTCCGGCATCAATCTACTGCCGGACATCAAAAACACTTTGAGAAGTGACCGAAATCTGCTGCACTACGTAGCAGAATTAGCTGATCACAAATTTCCCGATTTGCTGAGGCTGAAAAGAGAGTTGCTGAGTGTTTTTGAAGCTTCGAGAGTCAGGTACGCACGAGTATTCAAATTCAAAGAAGTTTATCGCAAAGCCGTCGGAGCGACAGGACACGAGTCGCCATATTTGATTTACTATGTAGCCTAACTAAAGTATGCTTTTTTTTAACTTGTTTAACAAACTTAATTAACTTTTAGCTTTTTTAAACAAACTTTGTATGTAGAAACCTTTGCCAGAATGTACAGGGTGTCTCAAAAAAAATGATCACATTTCTTTTTACTGCCATTTCCGCAAATGTTAACCAAATAGGCTGAAATTTGCACTATAGGTGCCAAAATTCGGGGAATTTTATGTGTTAAAGTTTGGTGCACTAGGCTTGACTCATTCCCGAGAAATTTAAAAAAAAGTGAAATTTGGTAATTTCAATAGCGAAAGCCGGTCACCGAAAAAACGTTACATTACATTATCGCCTAAACTCTAACGATAGCGTTGGAGTTCATGCGTCAACTTTTTACACACGAATTACCCTGAACTTCTGCGTTTACACTCCAAATTTCATCCATTTCCGACAAAAATTAGAAAAGATACAGGAAAAGGAAATTTTTACATTTTTCGGTGACCGGCTTTCACTATTGAAATTACCAAATTTCACTTTTTTTGAAATTTCTCCGGATTGAGTCAAGCCTAGTGCACCAAACTTTAACACATAAAATTCCCCGAGTGTTGTCACATATGGTCCAAATTTCAGCCTATTTGGTCAAAATTTGTGGAAATGGCAGTAAAAAGAAATGTGATCATTTTTTCGGTGACCGGCTTTCACTATTGAAATTACCAAATTTCACTTTTTTTGAAATTTCTCGGGAATGAGTCAAGCTTAGTGCACCAAACTTTAACACATAAAATTCCCCGAATTTTGGCACCTATGTTCCAAATTTCAGTCTAATTGGTCAAAATTTGCTGAAATGGCAGTAAAAAGAAATGTGATCATTTTTTTTGAGACACCCTGTACTTTAATTCAAAGTCAAAGTCAAAGTCAAAGTTTTATCGCCCGAGTAACACAAAACCGTCGGAGCGACAGGCCACGAGTCGCCATATTTGACATATTACGTAGCCTAACTAAATAACAAATGCTGCGGCAAATTTTGCGTTTTTACCAAGGCGTAAATTTGTCCAAAGACTAAGCATTCACAAGCTAATGTGGCAGTTGATTCCAGAATTTTACCACCTTATGAGTAAAAAAGCTGAGTCTACAATTTAGATGTTGTTTGAAATAGGGATAGCGAGCTTACAATCATTTCCTCTGGTCATTCAGACCATACATGTACTAGCAGACCATCCACCGACTGGGGAGTGGGTAGGTACGCTCAACTCAAACATTGCAAAAATTGTTATTTTGGCTAAAAGTCGTGAAAAAGTGCTAATTTAGGCAGAAATACATTAGCGTGTGAAATTCTAAAAAAAATCGGAAAAATTTGCTGAAAACGTTACTTGCAAGAAAAATCGTCGAAGGGTTCCTCCCGACCCGATCTGGGGGCGAAAGAGTAGGACAGTGGGCACAAGTACAGTAGGTAAATGTTGCCAATTAAAATAAAGTTTGCAGTCGGAAAGAACTGGAGCTGGAAATGCGATCTCTGGAGACGGGGCTGCAGACGATTCGAAAGGAACTCGAACTCCACCAACTTGAATCGGAGCAGCTAGTCGGCGACCAATTCGTCCCTGTAATGAACCAATTTCTAAGCCATTCCAATAAAGAGTACGCAAAACTGGACGCAGCGCATAGGAACATGAAAGTCAAGGTTGGAAATATTCTTCAAACTTTCTTTCTTCACTCTATTTTTCAGTTCCACTCCTGCGTGCGTTTCTTCGCGGCCGACTCGCCCGCCGCGTCGCCCGACGATTTCTTCGCGGCGCTGGCCAAATTCCTCACTTCCTTCACCGATGCGATGCACAAAATCTGGAAGGAACGCGAAGAATCGGAGGCTATCAAACGGAGAACACTGGCGCGTACTATGTTCGCCAAGAAATCTACACTTGGTACGGTTGCAGTTCGGCAGTTAAACCATACCGGGCGCCAAACAATGATAGAGCAAACGGAGCTAAAAACTAAACAATTCATTCGCATGCCTACGTAGTTGCACTTCGGGCGTTTTTGCGAGAGGAGTGCCGAAGCATTCTGTGGTCCGGAGTCCAGCCTTGCGCACTTTCTTTGGCTTCCAAGCAGAGCAATATAGAAAAATTAATACTACCTATCAGCAGGGATACCTACCAAATTCAAACTTTAAATTTGATATGGTATGGTATGGTATAGTATAAAGTTGGCGATTTGAATTCGATTTGGTATGGCTAATTTAGTACTTAGCTATATGCAAATTTTCTTACAGCAGTTTGCCTATTTGTTTTATCATGCCAATTTTGGTGTCATTTCTGTTGTTTTTCTAAACGTTTTAAGCTGGTATGGCTGCTTATCACAAAAGTAAACAGAAAGATGACATAAATTAGCTATTTTTCGCTTGCGCAATTTATGTTTTTTCCGACCCTTAGGAAAAAACCGGTGTTTTTGGAAATAACGGGAAAACACCTCACATCCCTGCCCTGTATACATACTGTACCTGCGGTTAAGTGGCAACCTGTTCTACTGAGTGTACTGTATGCAGATTTTTCAGTAAGCAGCACAAGTTTCTACACAGAGAAGCGAGCGGCCGGATGTAAAGGGGCGGATTTCGAGCAATTGATCAGTGCTTTACAGAGCGGCGAGCTATTCTCGGAAGAGCTGAGTCGACTGAGAACCAGCTTCCGCTCTCCTAGACGAACCAAACGCCAGCCCAACACTAAACAGAAAGAGTCTGCTCAGAAGAAAGACACCAGAGAGAGATAGACCTCTGATACTGTGTGTCTGTTTGAGTTATTGTAATCTACAGGGTGCCATATAATCATAGCCCCATCCGCACCAGAGCAAGGGGCCGTTCAGAGGGGGGGGAGTCGATAGACGACTCACCAGGAGGGGGAGGAGCTTAGCTAAAAACGACGTCGCTTTTTTCGGAATTTTTGGCAACTTTGATTGCGATATTTTCAATTTTTGTACATTCTGGCAAAGGTTCTAAATATACAAAAGGTTCCCAGAGTGGTTAGTAGGGATTTATTCCATTGATTGAGCAGTATGGCAACAAGAAAAATGTCAGTACTGTACGTATGTACTGCGTTTTTTATCAGAGGAGGGGGTAAATGGAGAACGACGTTCGCTTAGTGGGGGGGTCCCACTCCCAAGAAACGACACAAGACGATTTTGGGGAGGGGTCCGAAAAATCGGGATTATGGACGCTAAGCATGACAGGAAAAACTGAAAGTACTGATAGCAGGACAATTTATTAGGGGTTTATACTCACAAGTTCAATAGTAAGTACGTGTGGCTTTACGAACAGCTTAAAGATGTAAAGTCACATTTGTCTTCCTATTTTGCTCATCTTCAAGCTGTACAGTAGAAGTGGCCAAAAGAGGCAACACTCAGTATTTAGCGTGTGAGTATAAACCGACAATAAAATGTCCCATTAATCGACAGTTTCATTTTTTCTGGTCATAGTTTAGTTTACTTGAGTAGGGCTATGATTGTTGATCAGCCTGTACTGTATTGTTCGGTGCGATCTGTAGACTGGAAGAGCTTTATATAAATCTCTCTTTTCAATCTGATCTCATTGTTTTTGAAGCACCATTTTATTTCTAACGGCCGATTTATTCTGACATTTTCTCAATCGTTGCCAGCCACTCACTTTCCACTGGCAAAGTGCCACCCGGTGGCAGAAGTCTAAATCCGTCTTAACAGTCAGTCAGACACATGACGCCTTTTTTGTCTTTGTGTCCGATCTGGATGAAATAGGACAGTGTGTAATAATAATAAAACGGTAATAGGTCAGTAATAATGCGGAATGACATGTTCAACTGAAATTTGGGCTGTTTCTTTCTATCGATTTCACCGCAATTTTAACACTAACTGACATTGACAGATGTAGCCTATTCTGATCTAGATCGTACATTTCGGTCAATTGTTTTGGGTGTACTTTTATGCTACACTCTATACAAGAGATCGTTGATTGTTCCAGGCATACATGTACTAGGGGGGTTTGAGGGGTTACCCCCCCTGCTGGAAAGGCCAACCCCCCCCCCCCCCCCCCCCCCCGACACCGGTTAAGGGACCCCCCCCCCCCCGACCAAAAAATACAAGTACTAGTGGTGGCTCCAGTATTAACAAACTGGGTCAGAAATCACTAATTTTTAGCCTAAAATTCACTTGAAAAGCCTTTGGAAACCGAATTTGGCGCTTCCACTGCTGATATTTAAGAAAAATTGGTGTTTTTGGAAGCTCTTTTTGTCATTTTTTGCTTGTTTTTAGCTTTAAAACGCTATTTGGCAGCTTAAAATAGCGATTTTAAGCGTCCTTACTGAAAAAAACGTGCTAAAAACGCATTTCTAGGCGTTTTGGAGCTTTTTGAAATTTGGGACCCCCACCTGGGCGGAACCCCCCCTCTCCCCCCCCCCTCAGCAAACCCCCCCCACCGCCCCCCCTCCCCCCAGGTCGGCCCGGAGCTGTTACATGTATGGTTCCAGGGTCCATCATGCAGTGTATAGGCATGTAGTGGCATGCGAAGACAAGGCAAAAGCAAGCGGCTGATCCATTAGGGAATGCCTGAAGGTGAAGTGCATACGTGCGAGCAGATGGTTTGATCGGAAATAGCTGAAAAGACTTTCAAGCATTCCCAGTAGACAGGTCGGCAAAGTAATAGTGCTAGCTAGCTGAGAAGTTTGAAAAATATACACGTAGGAAAGCCAATCCATCGTACTAAAATTACTCTACCATAAGTTATTTCAACAAATTTGCAAAGAATCATTTTTACGAGACCAATTAAATATTTTGACTCAAACTTTTGATTGCCGTTTGATTTCACCGTTTTATGTTACCTACACAGACATGCATAGGACAGAATTTTTAGTAGTTACTGTAGTCGAAGTTTCCTGTCTTTTGGCGTGAAAATACGAGTAATTCAGGTTCAGGTTCGCAATTTTAGGGAAAAACGCAGGTTTCAGGTTGAGGTTTTCGGCATACCTACCAACTGTAATCTGAACATTCACGTGTATAATAACAGTGCTTTATCTACTTAAATTATACGGTAACTGATATTGCTATACCTAATTTCAAATTTGTGTGGTACACTTCCTTTCCACGTCCGCGTACTAGTAAGAAAAGTCCATGAAACCAAAAAAATGCATATGCTACTCAGAAAGAACCTTAAGCCGTATTTATGTACTTCTGTAGCTCATGTTACTTGGATTTGTGCATGAGTACGAAAACATTTTGTCCATTAGCAGAGAAAAGTCTAACTATCCATCCGCCTCAAACTGTTCCCAAGGTTACCATCACATACAGTAGAAGCTCATCTAAAATCGCCGCACGGTACTGTATCATAATGATTGGTTGATTCCGTGTTGCATAAACAAGCTGCCTAATTCTACAAATATCATGTAGCTTCTAAAAGGTGGTTGAGGTGAGAAATTTGCTGTTTTGACTACTGTTGTTTGTGTATACACATACACATTTACCATACACAAAAATACACATTGTTTTTTCAATGTGTATACACATACACATACACATACACATTGAAAATTCAGATACACATTACCATACACAAACACTACTCAAAATGTGTATTTTTGTGTGTGTATTTGATCAGCAAAAGTCGATAAAATTTCGAACAGAATCGTAAAATTTCGATGTTTTTGCTGCAGTAGTAAACAGTAGATATCCTCATAAAGCCTTCTTCAAATGGCCTAAGTAACTTGATTTCAAAGCTATCCAAGGTTTCAAGCAGCACTCATTGAGAAATTTGATTTTCCTAGCATTTCAGACTGAAAATCTGCCAAAAATTTGAATTTTCAATACTATACACATACACAAATATACACAAAAATACACATTGTTTTGTTAAATGTGTATACACAAATTACTACATACATTTGAACGTAAATGTGTATACACATCATACATGTACTAGGGGGAGTTTGGGGGGGTTACCCCCCTGCTGAAAAGGACAACCCCCCCGAGCAAGTAAAGGGACCCCCCCCCCCGACCCAAAAATACAAGTACTAGTAGTGGCTCCAGTACTAACAAAGTGGCTCAGAAATCGCTCAGAATGCCTTTTAAATGCGTTTTTGAATGCTAAATTTTCAAAATTTTCTCGCCCTGGTCGGGCAGAAGCCCAACCAGGCCACTTCAAACTACTAAAACTTGTAATTTTTTGCTTATTTTTAACTCTGAAACGCTATTTGGCACCTTAAAATAGCCATTTTTAGCCTCCTTACTGGAAAAAACGTGCTAAAAACGCATTTCCAAGCGTTTTGGAGCTTTTTTGAAATTTTGGACCCCCCTCTGGGCGAAACCCCCCCCTCGACCCGCCTCCCCCCTGTTCGGCCCGGAGCTGTTACATGTATGATACACATACACATACACATACACATGCACAAACGGAAAACCCAATAGCAAAGAACAGTAGTTTTGACTGTACCGTTGCAGCTATTATAGCTGCACCCACTTTTGCCGGGCCAAATCTTTCCATATTTTAGAAAGCCTCTTCTATTGCATAGAAGGTAGCGATGACCAATCATTCAAGCAACACCTCTAACTATGAAGTACTGTAATTTAAATATATTAATATTAAAATAAAACTATTATTAATAGTGCCATTTTAATAGTATTAAATTTATATTAATATTAAAATAGAGGGCCTACTATTATATTAAATTAAATTAAAAATACACAGAGGAGCTGAATATTAAAAATTATTTTTAATAGTATTTTAATAGCATTTTAATAGTTTGACCTTGTTTGACAATAAAGGAGTTACCTAAATACTAGAATTTAAATCAGAAGTTTACCTCAGAGAATGATAAAAATTGAAGGTGTCTGACAGCCCTCTGAATCTCGAATCTTGGAAACAGTGGAACTTCTCTCACTAATAAGCATGAATGACAAAAGGACCTGAAGCTACTCAATATCCGATGTAACAGTCTTTCCTTTCAAAACGTCTCTTTAACTATGCATCAATATTTTCTTTCAAATTATTCATGCCTAGCTCTGTTCGCATGCTTTTTCGAATATCTTAACAGGTCATCCGCCGAAGGGGGGGTTGGGGAGTCTGGCGTCGGCCGGGGGGTCTGAGCACAAATTTTGGGAGGGAGTTGGGCACTAAAAAACGCACAAAAATCACAATTTTTCGGCTAAAATCGTCAAAAATCGCTAATTTAGGCTGACATACAGCTAAGAAGTGCTGTTTTACAGGCGATTTTTGCAATTTTAGTGTCTGGAATTGTAACAAATCGCAAAAATTTGCTCAAAAATTACTTGCCAGAAAAATCGGAGGGGGGTCGGAAAAATCGTATCGGGGGTCTCCAACCGGGGGTTCTGGCCTAAGTGGGGTGGCGGCAGACCACCAGACCCCTCTCTTACATGTATGCTTAAAACCATGCTCAGACAAAGTCGTTTTAAATAGAATTGTTATAAATTTCCAGAGAAAAAAATTCTTCATAGTTGGATCTCTGATTACATTTTCAACTTACACTAGCAGCTTCAAGCAAAATATGTTGTTTGACCAATTTGCTAAAGTGTGTCCAAAATTTTTTAAGTTCATTTTAGAATCTACTATTAAAATGCTATTAAAATACTATTAAAATTGTTATTTAATAGTATTAATATTAAATCTAAATTAAAATTAACAGGGGACTATTATATTAATATTAAATTAAAATTAAAATCGGCTAGTTCTATTATATTAATATTAAATTAAAATAAAATTTCACTATTAAAATTACAGTACTATGAAGACATCGCAGCTGCAACGGCCACTCTTCTCTTGTCACTTGGTTGTGGAGCACCCTACCTGTTTGCTCTCTTGGTAAAAGCATGAGCTACTTAGCTACTTACTTACTTACTTACTTACTTACTTGCTTACTTTACTTTACTTTACTTTACTTTACTTTACTTTACTTTACTTTACTTTACTTTACTTTACTTTACTTTACTTTACTTTACTTTACTTTACTTTACTTTACTTTACTTTACTTTACTTTACTTTACTTTACTTTACTTTACTTTACTTTACTTTACTTTACTTTACTTTACTTTACTTTACTTTACTTTACTTTACTTTACTTTACTTTACTTTACTTTACTTACTTTACTTTACTTTACTTTACTTTACTTTACTTTGCTTTACTTTACTTTACTTTACTTTACTTTACTTTACTTTACTTTACTTTACTTTACTTTTGCTTTACTTTACTTTACTTTACTTTTACTTTACTTTACTTTGCTTTACTTTACTTTACTTTACTTTACTTTACTTTGCTTTACTTTACTTTACTTTGCTTTACTTTACTTTACTTTACTTTACTTTACTTTACTTTACTTTACTTTTTACTTTACTTTTGCTTTACTTTACTTTACTTTTGCTTTACTTTACTTTACTTTTGCTTTGCTTTGCTTTGCTTTACTTTACTTTACTTTACTTTACTTTTACTTTGCTTTTGCTTTTGCTTTACTTTACTTTACTTTTTTACTTTACTTTACTTTACTTTACTTTACTTTGCTTTACTTTACTTTACTTTACTTTACTTTGCTTTACTTTGCTTTGCTTTACTTTACTTTACTTTACTTTACTTTACTTTACTTTACTTTACTTTACTTTACTTTACTTTACTTTACTTTACTTTACTTTACTTTACTTTACTTTACTTTACTTTACTTTACTTTACTTTACTTTACTTTACTTTACTTTACTTTACTTTACTTTACTTTACTTTACTTTACTTTACTTTACTTTACTTTACTTTACTTTACTTTACTTTACTTTACTTTACTTTACTTTACTTACTTACTTACTTACTTACTTACTTACTTACTTACTTACACTGCTCTTGGGTTTAGGTGATTTTCACCAGCACTTCATTGAGGAAGCTGCCAGCTTACAGGATCATCCTCAGCTTGGGAGTAGCCGACATTCTACAGCTGCTTTCGCAAATTGCTTCGGCTGGTTTTCTCTTTTGTCGGTGTGTAACCAAACACAATCTGCTGAACCTGGTGAGAAAGAACATTTCTGTATATTTTGTCAGAGAGAAGATAGGCCATATCTCCACTTTCTTCCTTTCTCTTAGCTAGTTTTTAGTAATGTATACAGTACAGTAGTCAAGAAGAGATTTCAGTTTTTCGGAGGAGTGCTCAATGCCGCCTGGGTTGCCTATATAAACCTGACCTGGCTGCTAGCTTTGAATCGCTTCGTGGAGATCTGTTTCCCGGAACACATATCGATGACAATCTTTAGCCGCTCCGGCACAAAGGTTTGCTCCGCACAGCACATGGCGCAAACCGCGTGTCAATATGACGGCGGCTATTCCTGAACTTCGAGCTCGCCTGCCTGCGCATCATTCTTGCAGCGCATTTTTGAAATGGCTCTGCGCCAAGACGCTCCGACAAGCTTGTCAAGCTATTCCAGAATTATTTTTGAAAACAGTTGCACATGTGGAGTTTAGATCTGGATAGCACTGATGTGTTCGATCGGTCTGGCGCATCTGAGTCTGTACTGGAGTCCCTACACGGCAGTCTTGTACTGGCCAGATGACTACGGTTTTGGCTACGACGTCAGCTTGCCCTGGAGCCAAATAGTCTCCAAACTAGAGTACTACAACTGTGTGTTGTCCTTGGGTAGCGCGGTGGCTTTCTATTGTACTATCTTTGCTTTCGTGCGCTACAAGGCAAGTTGCTTTAGAATAGCTGCTCACTTATTTTATTATAGACACAGTTTTCATTTCAGAGCAAAGGTCCAGCTAGCAAAAACGACACTCTCAGTAAAGAACTGAAAATTGCCGTGCAAGCAGTGTTGATTGCTGGCTATGCCACCTTTGTGGTGATTGCCTGGCATAATTACAGGTAGGTAGTAACTGACATTTATGAGAAGTTCTCATTGAGAACCTGTTGTACACTGGAAAGACCGCAACCCCCTCCCCCATCAGCGGATGGCCCATCAAAGGTATGGTAAACGTGATCCTCAAATCTCTCGATCGTTTGGTCTATTTTGAGTGCGACCTAGGCATTTGATGCCTGCTGACCGCTTGATTTCAGTCTGTTTTTTGCCGAGAGCAAGTGGACCTACCTGGCGATCAACTGTTGCTGGATCGCCAACAGCGGTGTCAACCCTTTGATCTACTTCACCCTCAACACGTACGTACACGGTTGCACATAAAAAAAGGCACTTTTCCCATTTTTTCCGCATTGGCACTTCAAATGGCCGTCAATTCTCAGCCGAATGAAAAGCTTTTTGGCACGATTATTATCATTTGTTAAATATTTGTTTTGGCCAAGTCCTAGTCTGGCTAGCCTTCTGTAGCTGTGAGTTAGGTCCTTTCGAAATTAACTGACCCGAATTTTCAGACCTCAAATTTGAATATACAAATCTCATGAATCCTTCTTCGGATTTTTCCCAAATTTTGCAGGTTAACAAAGCTATACATGGATGAACTTAAAAATCTGACGAGGTCCAGGTTTCTGGCACAAATGGTTAAAATCTGGCGGATTTTTACTTTTACTGAACGTGCAAATTTGGCATTCTCAAAAGTTGCCTTTGTTGTGGCGATTATAGTCCACAATCTCACTATTATACTTCGTATAATCCTGCTTTGTGTGCCAGGCATAACACCCTGACTTTTGACAATGCTAATTTTTCAACTTCACCGAAAGTTAAAATCCACCAGATTTTAACCGTTTGTGCCAGAAAACTGATCTCTTCAGATTTTTTAATCTATGTATAGATTTGTCAACCTTCATAATTTTGGATATATCCGATCAAAGATTCGTGAGATACACTGTACGTTTGTTCAAATTTATAGAATACAAGCCGATCTTGTATTCGTTTTTTAAACTGTTACACGGCCTGATCGACATGCCATATCAGCAATTTTTCTCGCTCTCTCCATCTACTACCACTCGCAGCCATTCATTACAACTTTCTGTACCTACTGCTAAGGTCAAATGTCAGACATAATTCTTTTGCTGGCAGGGTTGTTCCGATTTGGAACAGCCTGCCAGATGAAATCGTGCACTCTCAGTCTTTAAAAGCTTTTCAACAGGCAGTCAGTCGCATCGACCTCTCACGCTTTACTAACAGATATGTAGGGTCGAGTTCTAAAACAGCCATTTAGGCTTAATTCAATCCTTCTTCCTTGCACTGCTAATTTGTTTCTCATTTTGTGCTGTATACGTGTACTTTTGTGTAGTGTGCCTGGGAAGTAAACATTTCAATTCAATTCAAATAAAAATTTGACGTCCGAAATTTGGTGGCATTTCATTTCGGATAGGGTTTAACTCACAGCTACAAAAGCCTAGGAAACGAAAGTCCATGTCAAAAAAGAGCGGACTGGCGGTTTTTTGCGAATAACTCCTTATGGGTGCATCGGAGCGCTTTTTGCCTCATAACCAAAGTTGTAGAGTGGCTCGAGCTCGGTACTATGGTGCAACCTAATCTGCGCAACGCGCCATGGTAATGCTAATCTGCGCAACGCAAAAAAATCGGCTTTTCCTGTAGTTGGGATGAACGCGAGTTTTTCAGTGAATTATAATCTACAGACCTCGGGGATTTCAAAAATGTATTCATATTTCTTCTAGGTGGAACGGTTCCAGAGTTATACACGATCAAAGTTGGCCGAAAATGCTAAAAATGGCCATTTTTGGCGATTTTCAGATTTCTGGGGGGGGATTGGAATAACTCTGGACCAACTCAGCCGATCAGGCTGAAATTCATATATATGGTGTAAAATTTAGTTTTACGTCGATTGAGACACATAAGAACCCTGAAAAATTGACCCTGATACCGTAATACCTGATACGAGTCTTTAGAAGAGCATCGTATCATACGTGATATGGTAATGGTCTTTAAGATTGTTAAAGGTCTGGTGGATATTTCGGCGGAAATGTTCTTTAGCGTAGCTCCACCGGTCCCCACTAGGGGACACAGATTTAAGTTGTATGTGCCGCACAGTCGGCTAGACTTACGCAAGAATTTCTTTGCCTGTCGTGTTATACCGATATGGAATAGTCTGCCATCTGAAATTGTGGGCGCACAAACCGTATCTCAATTTCGTTCAAAGTTGTCCATGATGGACTTCTCGAAATTCCTGTTTGGGCGGGCATTAGAGCCGGAAATCGGCCCAGCCCTCCCAGTCTAAAGCCGAGGTCAGTTGGAGTCTTGTCTTGAATAAACTTTGTCTTTGTCTTTGTCTTTGTCTTTGTAATCCCGATTTTTTCAACTTTAGGTCATTTGATTTTTTCTCTGGTTGCATATAGTAGTTTAAGCCCTCTACTGTGGTCAAAAATGTACTTTAACGTGTTTTGAATCGATTTCAGTCCATTCTGAAGCCATTCGGATACTGTAGTGTGTGGTCCTGGCACGAAAATAACTTTTTGTCAATTTGCATTGTTCCTGCGGCAAAGAAATGACCTATAGAGTAGGCAGTAAAGGTTTTCATGGTCGGGGAATCCATTGCTGACATAACTGTAATCACTGAAATACTGTATTTTGAGGTCCCAACACGAAAATTGTTATTTTGCGTTTATGCATGCCTGGTGCAAGGAAACGCTCTATAGAGTAGGGAATAAAGGTTTTCAGGGGTGGGGAACCTATTTCTGACATAACCGTAATTGCTGGGTTACTGTATTTTGTGGTCCCGACGGGAAAATTGTTATTTTTTGCAGTTTAGGTGTTCCTGTTGCAGGAGAAAGCTAAATATAGTAGGTAATCAAACTTATGAGTTTGTACATTCGTTCCAGGACCACAATATACAGTAATCCAGTAACATTCGCTATGCCCTGAATGAATTCGCTGATGCCGAAAACCTTTAGTGCTTGTCAATTCATCGTTTCCTTGCAACAGAAACACCTAAATTGCAAAAAATAACAATTTTCTCATCGGGACCACAAAATACAGTAACCCAGCAATGACGGTTATGTCAGAAATAGATTCCCCACCCCTGAAAACCTATATTGCCTACTCTATAGAGCGTTTCCTTGCACCAGGCATGCATAAACGCAAAATAACAATTTTCGTGTTGGGACCTAAAAATACAGTATTCCAGTGGTTATAGTTATGTCAGCAATGGATTCCCCGACCATGAAAACCTTTACTGCCTACTCTATAGGTCATTTCTTTGCCGCAGGAACAATGTAAATTGACAAAAAGTTATTTTCGTGCCAGGACCACACACTACAGTATCCGAATGGCTTCAGAATGGACTGAAATCGATTCAAAACACGTTAAAGTACATTTTTAACCACAGTAGAGGGCTTAAACTACTATATGCAACCAGAGAAAAAATCAAATGACCTAAAGTTGAAAAAATCGGGATTACGGTATCAGGGTCAATTTTTCAGGGTTCTTATTGTCTCAATCGACGTAAAACTAAATTTTACACCATATATATGAATTTCAGCCTGATCGGCTGAGTTGGTCCAGAGTTATTCCAATTCCCCCCCAGAAATCTGAAAATCGCCAAAAATGGCCATTTTTAGCATTTTCGGCCAACTTTGATGGTGTATAACTCTGGAACCGTTCCACCTAGAAGAAATATGAATACATTTTTGAAATCCTCGAGGTCTGTAGATTATAATTCACTGAAAAACTTGCGTTCATCCCAACTACAGGAAAAGCTGATTTTTTGCGTTGCGCAGATTAGCATTACCATGGCGCGTTGCGCAGATTAGGTTGCACCATAGTACCGAGCTCGAGCCACTCTACAACTTTGGTTATGAGGCAAAAAGCGCTCCGATGCACCCATAAGGAGTTATTCGCAAAAAACCGCCAGTCCGCTCTTTTTTGACATGGACTTTAGGACTTGGTTAAACAAATCTGTAAATAAATAATAATAATCGTGCCAACAACCTTTTTAATTCGGTTGAGAATTTATGGAATGGCGGCAATCTGAAGTGCTAATACGGAAAAAAAGGTTTTTTCATGGCCAGCCCTGTTTTAACAACTTTGATTAATTTAATTTAATATCCGGAAATGCGTGTGGTGTAAGTTGGTTAGAGACAGTTAATTTAAGGGCAATTAAAAAGCGAGCCAAAGCGCTGATTCTTGGAAAGAAGAAAGTTTTGCCGACAACAAGGAATGTTTCGATGCGTACTAACAACAACAACAACAACAACAACATCAACAACAATGGCATCAGATATTAGGAGGACAAGCTGCCTGCCTATTGAATTGAGGTCGAAAGGTCTATGTAGCGTTTTTATATCTCCTGTATATTTTGTCGAATTTACCCGAAACGAAGGTTCTACGATTCCTTGTTTGTAGTTTGGTTTACTCAAATTTTGAATTTATTTTAGCAAGAATTCTTGATTTTACTAGCGCCTCTGCTTCTATACTGTATTCTAGATATGTGTATACTGTGGTTCGTACTAATGGACTGTCTTACAACATGCAAAAGTCGTTTGTGTATGTTGTGCGCACATCATGAGAATTCGGAATGTGTATCTGAAAAATAGAGTGCGAACAGCTATCGGTTAGTGGGTGTATTGGGCGGTTTTCCAGGCATTGGGTATTGGGGTTTTTGTCCCACAATACCCAATACTAATTTTCGGACTACCAAAATCGAAAAAAATCAGATATAGTACAGTTTTCAAGATTAGAGTGGGAAATGAAATGCTATTGGGTGTTGGGTATTGGGTGTATTGCGGTGTTTTCCAGGTATTGGGTATTGGGTAATGGGGTTTTTCTCCCCAATACCCAAGGTTGGGACCTGTCAGAATCGAAAAAATCTATGGTGAACTGAAAAATCGAAAAGGCTTTTGTGCAATATACAATGTATAATGAAAAATTTTCATTTATACATTCGTGTTTTTGTAATGAAAAATTCCTAAAATGACTGTAACCAAACTACTTTCAGCTGCCTTTGGAGCCCAAGTTGGTATTTTAAGCGATTTTTTTGCTAAAATCCAGATATTTACTGTTTTCGACAAAATCGTTGATACCTAAGACCTGATACCTGATTGGGTATTTTTGAAATACCTGTACCTGATACATGACATTAGGTATTTTCTCGATATGTGCCCACATTTCAGGTATTGTTGGCACTCTAAAAAACAAAAATCCGCTCTGTTTGTGTCCTAAGGTACGTAGTGTGTGTTACTTAACTAGAATGAATGTATAAAATCCGCGCCATACGAAGAAGCCAAAACTTTAGCGCCCAATAAGGTGATAATACTCTGCCTATAAAGCTCCGCTCAGAGACCAGTATTTATTCGCACAGCATAACTATCTATAGAAGCTAAATTTGGGCCAACAAAGGAAGAATAAGATACATAGGTAGAGCGGCGAAACAGAAAAGGACAATAGAGTATATGAAGTTTAACTAAGAGGCCTATTAGAACTGCGACTGGCGATCTCAGAAGTTTTCACCTTCACAGCGCCGGTGGCCGAATTAGAGGGAGAAGGAGAAGGAGAAGGTTGAGTTGAGGATTCGGATTGGAAGGTCGGGAAGCCGCTCTGCTCCGGGCTCTTAGCGGTAGACTCGAGCGAGGAGTTGGATTTGGCGGTGGCATCCGGGGTCTTCACCACTAGACCTAGAGCCACATCTTCCTGGCGCTCGCGCAACCTTTGCCGTCTGCGCAAGCGCTCGCACAATAGACTCGTCGGAATTGCCAATGCCACTGCCACCACCAACGCCAGAACGATCGAAATAAATAGCCAGGCCCACCAGCTAGAAACAGACTTTTGTTTGCTTTCCAACATACAATACATGTATTGGGGGAAAGAGGCACCAGTTTCGAAGAAAATTCCCCCCAGCCGGATTTCGGCGGGGATTTTTTGAAACTCTAGTTTGAAATTGGGTTTCTGAAACCATAATTCGGGTTTCTAAGGCCTAAAATAGAGTTCCGGAATCCCAATTTGGGTTTCTAAAGCCAAGTAGGGTTCCGGAACCTTATTTTCTGTCTCTGAAAGCCTAATCTAGGTTTCTGAAGCTCTAAATTGGGTTTCGGAACCGTAATTTGGGTCTCTGAAAGCTTAATTAGGATTTCTGAAGCCCTAATTTGGGTTTCAGAGACCCTAAACAGGGTTTCGGAGCCCTAATTTGAGTTTCAAAATCTCTAAATAAGGTTTCAGAAGTGCATTTTAGCTGTATTGCAATATACTATATCGAATAAAATAGATTTTTTCCCGATTTAAATCAAACATATCGTTTTTTGCACATTTAAAGCAAAAATAGGCTTTTAAAGGGTATTTTAGCAGTTCAGATAGGATTTTTTCCCGATTTTTAGTCCTCAAAACCCTATTTTGAGCTAGGAAACCCACTTTTGGACAACTAAGAAAGGTCGCTGAAACGCCCTTTGGGCATATTGCTGAAACCCTTTTTTGGATCAGTAAAATGTTCCCGAGCTGAAAACCCAGCTACATTTATGGTTTGCAGCTTAGTAGTTTGGTTGCATTATATTTAGTTACCTGATTATTACGATAGAAGAGAGTTGAAACTTACGGCAGAGGTGTAGAGACTTTACAGAAATAGTAGAGGTCATTTTGAACTGATAAACAATCGTCCCCACAATTAGAGTGACATTTTTTCTTCAAACTTCGGTCCCAATAAACGCAAGAATTGGAGTGGACACTAGCTAAAGATACATAAGTCTGCATTAGTTTAGGTGAAGCAACAACTTACGCAAGCTAACCAATAATAACATAAGCCTCGAAATAGAATGCATTCAGCTGCTGCGATCAGTAAAACACAACCAGTAACACAAAACAAAACATGCAGACCGTACGCGATATGCAAATTTTTTGCTACACCGGCCGAATTTTGTCAGCTGTAATACCGGTACGTAAAAGTCGTCTGTTTTCGGTGAAAATTGACCCTGCCATGCTCAGTTTCACGACAATGCAGCTTCAAAAGTGCTATTATTTTGATCTCGGTCCTTTGTCAACACAAAATGTACCTAGATTTAGATAAATTGCATTCCTAAGTCTAAACTGGAACCTAAGCCAAAACCTAAACCGAAGTGGGCGTGCAAAAATTAGGTATTCGCATGAGAGGGTCCGCCAAATCATTACGGTGGTGGAGGGGGGTTGGCGTTTTTATTATTTCGTAATTGTCTAAAACTGTAGAAATCACTGAAATGGCCATAATTTTGATTACTTTGACGTACTGTACATGTACATGCATTCTCTATTTGAAGCCATTGGCTTACATTTTCTCAATTTCACTTAGTTGAACGTGTAGTTTAGACGGCAGCTACCCTTTAGGTTTGGACTTTATAATTTTTCAAATGCTAATTGATGCCAGTGGCCTTTTTTGAGATCTTATTGAGAGTTTATCAGGGTATAGCAC
The DNA here is from genome assembly GCA_030248155.1 of Sabatieria punctata. Lineage (NCBI taxonomy): Eukaryota > Metazoa > Nematoda > Chromadorea > Araeolaimida > Comesomatidae > Sabatieria > Sabatieria punctata. The sequence goes on along the minus strand of JASANB010007366.1, from coordinate 6,056 downwards.
TTACCGACTCAATTTTTTATGACTATCGATCATCAGTCAAGTGATACAACACCAGCCGTAAAATCGAATACCCTTTGGTTTCATTTGTGACAAAAGCCACCAAATAATGGCTTCTATGTAAAACGAACACTATACATACATGTGTTGGTCTCACGTTTGGACGCATATTTCTCCCGATCCAGAGCGAATCCAGCTAAGCTGTTGCTCATCGACAAAGGAAATTAATCAATAACTTACTGTATACAGATGTTATTTTATTAATAACGTCGTTTTTAACGGTTGGGAACTAGGATAGTGAAAGCAAGCAAATTTGAACAAACACAAATATTTCGCATCGATATTTTCGATATTTTTTGTGCGCAAAAGTAGGAAAAAACAATATTAAACCAAGTTTATTTCATGTCAACTTTTTGTGCAAAGGCCCTGCCAAGCTAATGTTTCAACAAAAGTTAGGTATGAGTTGGCCAAACAAAATGAGCGCACTAAATAAAGTGTGCTGTTTAGGGGGGAGGGGGTGTTTTGTACTGTGGATCAGGTATACCTGTACATACAGTTCGATGCAGTTTTGTGTGCTGAGTTCGAAAATGCATTCAGTTTAGCTGGATTCGCTCTGGATCGGGAGAAATATGCGTCCAAACGTGAGACCAACACTGTTTCTTGAGTGGGACTACTCGCTATCATTACAATAAACCGTGGTACAAAACAGTTTTTCTTATGTAGTTTTTGCTGCTGATTCCGAAAATCACTATATTTTGCTCTGCGTTGCCCAGTTTTGAAGATATGGGTATTTTTATGATTTGGGAAGCAAACGGCTGCACTTCTTATAACTTGCTCGTTTGAAAGGCGACTCAATTCAGTCGCATGTAGGGTGCAGAGCCATCAAATTTATATCACGCCATTGAGGGTATGAGAGCTCGACCATTCCAGGAAGATGACGAGCAAAAAGGCGTTGAACACTCTCAACCAAGTCTACATCGCATATGAAATAATTGGATTCCAAACTTCAGATGCGTACTGAAGCCTACAGTTGGCAAAATATTGAATTTTAGGAATACATAACATATACATATACATATATGTATATGTTTTCCGAAGTCCAATACATATACATAATATCTATATGTATTTTTTCAAAAAATATGTACATAAAATACATATTATACATATTTTTTCAAGGCCAGTTTTCAGTTGAAAAATGCTGCTAAAACAGTTGTTAGTGACTGAAACGAGAAAGGGTCTACGTTTGGACCTGATTGGCATGAAATTGATTCAGTATTTCAGTCAAATTAGCAATAATTTCTACAGTTAAATTCTGTTAAAAATCTCCCATGTACAGTCAGTCATTTTATGTAAGGGAGACATGTGCAATGAATGAACTTTGTTTTTGAAACCGCAATACCCGATAGTTTCGTTAGGTCAACTAGCAAAAGAAAGGATTATTTTCTCCTGCCATTTATCCATTGAATTTGAAAATCTAAACGTTCCTACCTACTTTAGAACTCCTTTTGGTCGCCTCGCAACCACTTTACACGGTGATGATATTATTCAGTTAAACACCAAATCTGTGGCTTTTTACCACTGGAACAAATTTAGACACTGGCATCTGGAAGAAAATGTAATTTTCTGCTGTGGATAGCAGGCTGAGATGTCAAAATGCAGCATTTCATCAGAAAATCAATATGTATTTTCAAATATGTATTTTAAATACATAGTGGCCTCAAAATACATATACATAAACATATTCTCTGAGCAATACATATACATATACATATACATATATGTATTCCAAAAATAATACATAATATGTATTTTTTACATATACATATACATATATGTATTCCACAGTACTGAAGCCGTGACAGTATGAAAGTTTTATACATTTGCAAAAGAAAATTTACGTCCCGAGTTGAGAAAACTTTGAATATTAGATTTACTTTTTGAAACCCCACATGAGCTATTTTCTTACAATGTGTCGAAAACCTAAAGTCGGAAGTAATTGTTGCACCCAAATTAACAATTTCTGTTACAGACGGGAGTATATAATCACCTAAGCAGCATTCTGTATTTGAATTACCGTAACCTAAGTGAAGAACTGAGAGGGAAAATGATACTACTAAGCAAAGACCCAATTAGCACTGTTTAATTTACCTATGACGAAGACAGGGCCAACCAAGCCTCTCCTCAACTCAAACGCTTTCGAAACCGTGCCATATCTGTATTTAGGGTCTAAATTAGTGCGAAAACGCATTTTATTCAAGAACATATTATGCACTATAACAAGAAAGACCGTCTAGGCGTTATGTTATTGTATTCTTTATTTACCGGTCAAGAACGTCTTTATTTACCGGTCTCTATTTTTATGTTTCTTTATTTACCGGTCAAGCTTTAATGTAAATGATATACACTCCTCCACCCGCGAAACAGGTATTTTTAACGCGAAAAGCTAAGATTAAACCTAGGCCTAAAAGCTAAAACCTAGTCTGGGTGGTCGGCTCGGCGGGTGGGAATGGGCTTCCTCCAATGCAAATGGGGGTACTGAAGGCACATGTAACTTGTACAAAGCAATTTCTATATGAAACACCATTCCAAACGATGTTGTGCACAAAAACTGTGCTAGTTTCAAATCCTATTGTAAGTCTGATTTTTTGAACATTTGCTGGAGTCTCAGTTGGTAACAGTGCAGTAGTTTTTGACTGCTTTGTATTCTACATTTGTTCTTTATTTGAGTCTCCAACCCCTCGTTTGAACCGTGCTGTTGGTGTGGGTTGAGAGAATAAAGTTGAAGTTGATGTAAACTTTATCACGCATTAGTGCTGGTACCGTAAATTTGCGCTTTATGCCGATTCGATATTACCGGAATTTTTGCTGTTCCTTTTGCTGTTCCGACGTTTTTTACTGTTTGCTAAGACCTCTGGCGACCGATAACGGATAAATATATCTAACGGGGTCGGGTAAATTTTGTTCGATTTCAGGTAATCTGTCCGGGTAAATATTGGGTAAATATTGATCCGGAGATACACAGGCCACACCAAATTAAAATGAAGGGTAATATGGATTCGGACCCCTGGCCCTCCACCGAATTCGGTCCCCCAGCCTGGTACGGAAACAACGGTTTGTGGATTCGGAACCCCACACCGGTAAAGTGAAAATTGGTACAGGAAGAGCAGCAGAGATAATACACCAAAATAGAAGAAACAAAATGAAAAGGTAATTTTACCCTAAAGGGTGATCCTAACTCTTGAACCTGCCCCCAGCCGGCACAGTTGGTGTAGTGGTTTAGTCTAGTCCACTGTGCGGCGACGTCGTGCGTTCATCCTCTCGGCGCGGCAAGTTTCTTGCCGCAAAGAGTTGGTCGTCAGCACAAAGCCCATCCCAGGCTACCAAAAGCGAAAGCTGGTGACAGCGAGTAGGTAAATGGGAACCGACTGGAGCTGCCTAAGCACCCGAAAGCTACAATAGCAACCACGCATGTGTTGGGACATATGGAACGGGGACAGCTACCACTGAGACCTGAGACAGACTGACGCCGAGCATGTGTGGCAGCTAGTAGCGAAGGCAGCGAAGGAAGGGCAGGATGATATGGGTGTGCATGATGGGCCCGCAGTGTGGCCTAACGCAGGGGTTATGACGGCCCCACCCGGTCAATCCATCCATCCATCCATTGAACCTGCCCCCAGCTAAGCCTAAGCCTGAACCTAAGCATCAGCTTGAAACTGAGGCCTAAAGTTAGAGTGGTTGGCGGATGGGGGGAATGGTCCGCGTACCGAAACCGAGGTGTCCAAATGGGGCAAGGCCCCCTGTATCGCTAAAATCGAAACTTTTGGAAACTCGGCGGTTGCGGGTTTCCAAAGTACGGAATAATTTATATTTTCGGTTCAGTTGTTGGAAATACACTAGTACAACACTGCTAAGTCCCACAGAATGCTGTTCACTGCTTCTAGTATCTCTACGCATTATTAAAGTTCGAATAAACGCTTACTTTAGTGATTCTGAACCTTCGTTTTAGTTCTGTTCTATGCAAATTTTTGCTTGGATGGGCGCAAGTATTATAGTTCCGTTGGCGGTTCGCAAACGCAGCTAAACTCCAGTGAGCCTTGTTGTTAATTTCTCGTTCTGTGTTGCTTTGCCTTTCGCGCTCGCAATTTCTTGTACAATGCCGGTAAACTGGAATAACCAGATATCAAGAATTTGTTACGTTCTTACATCAGAGAAGAATTCGATGGAAATCAGAGTGACTTAGCAAAGAAGATCGCTGAAGCCGCAGGCTAAACAAGCATAATGCACATGCCTAACTTTTTCACCTTTCTTTCTATAAGCAAACAAGCCCAGTCAGAAACGTTAGAAATGATGGTAGCGATTCTGAATTGGCCCCTCCGGTTTTGAACAGTCGGATTATGGTTTTTTTCACATTCATACAGTTTGTACATTCGTACTTTGCTAATAAGCTATCGAAGTATATTGTTTGCAGTATCTTAACCAAAATTAACAGCTTTGTCGTTGTTTTCTTTGTTTATTAACCTGATTGCTGGATAGTGGCAGACAAAGTCAATAATCGATATCGATTTCTACAGTCACCGTAGACAATAGTAAGTGTCACGGTTGAAATCAATCAGTGTCACAGAAAACCCTATTGTCATTCAATGACAACTCGCCAACACACCACTTTGCGTGTCAAAAATGGTGGTTGCCTGACTTTTGCTAAAATTAACAAAAATTGCTTATCGTGTTATTTTTCGTTTTTAGCTTCGACAAAACTATAGTTTGTTGTTAGATCTTAAAAACTAAAACTAAATCTTTGACCAACTTCACTGCTTTGTCGTTGTTTTCTTTGTTTTTGACGTAATTGTTAGTATGCTGGAATTACTTGCATGAAAAATCGATGATCGATATCGATTTCTACAGTGATCGTAGCCAATTGTGTGACAGTTGAAATCAGCGTGCTAGGAAACCCTAGTAGGATGCCTCTCGCAATGACAACCCGCCGACTTCCACCACTTTTCAAGTCAGATTGGTGGTTGCTTGACTTCAGCTGAATTAATAAAAATCGCTTGATAATCGTGTTATTTGTCGTTTTCAGCATCTTCAAACACTTCAGTAAACACAATCCTGGGCCGGCCGTAGTTTAAACTCACTACCGCATTTATTATTCTCGCAGCAATACAGGTCCCCCGTCCCGTCCAAATGTGGAGCGGCTAGGCTGTATCCGATTTGGGTGGGACAAGTGGGAATGCACGGTGCGTGACGCGTGTGGGCGCGGTGCGTCACTTCGTTGATCAAGTTGCGTGATGCGGTGTCAGTTTAGAGCACGGTGCAATATTTCCAAACAACTTTTGACGCTGATTAACACACAAAACACAGAAAATAATAATTGGGAAATAACCGACAATCCGACATAGTAACACTTGTTCATGTTACCTAAACTTGTACTCTATTTTGGTTAAACTCTTGAGAGTGAATTGTTTGTCTGCCTTTAGTTCTACTGTCCTTTCGGACTCATGATCGTGTTCGTGTCTTTACACTTATACAGTACGTGTATACAAACAATAATGCACAAAACACGTCGCTGCATTTGCTACATATGGTGCCTAAACCTGAACCTAAAGTAAACCGTGCAAATACGTAGCTGCTAATTTGTCCTTTGCTCGAATTCTCATCGTTTAAAGCCATCTGCAGACCGATTTTCAATTACGCAGCTCCGGTTTGGACCCCGTACATTTCTAACTTGAAAGTTGCAAGTAGTTCAGAACACGGCACTACTGCGTACTGTCACTGGCTGCCATCTGACGTCGCCCATGGCTCATCTGCACCATGATACGAAAGTTCTGCTCGTCAACATACTGTACATAGCGACCTGCTGGCAGCTCAGTTGTTATACGTAGCGGCAACCCCCACCCGGCCATCTATTGGAAGAGCTGATGCGTCCCGTCCCTCGACCACGGCTGATGAAAGAAACTCTGCCTTCTCGGTACGCCGAGGGGGTTGAGGTCACTTCAACCGGCGCTCTCTCTCTCAAGCAGCACATCAAAAACATCCAAATTAACCAAATCCGGATTAAC
>JASANB010007365.1:0-60063 GCA_030248155.1 Sabatieria punctata | reverse complement strand
AAATGTTTGATAAATTTTTGGGCACGAATAAATGTGCGAAAAACCAAGAAACCGTAGTTTTGATCTAAAAATGGAAAAATCTTGGCTCAACTACGCCTAGAAATCAATCGCTGTTTAAGAGGCAAGTTTTGCCTGAACTTTCGTGCCTGAAATTGTAAAGAAAATGTGGAAACAATGCGTCGCATAAAAATCGAGTGGGCCCTGGTTAGTCGGGGGGGGGGACAGACAGGCAGACCCCCTTACTTAGAGTGGTACCTCTCTCTGGTGGGGCTGGCAGTATCTCTGTATGAACGAGTAGAATCCGAGCAGTTGCAGTTTGTGAATGGCTATCAGTCTAGCTATAAGCGCCATCTGAAGCAGGCGAACCTCGAACCGTTCGGCCGTTTTGGCTTCCAGACGAGTCAACAGTCGCTCGGCAAACTGCTGCGCGTCGTGCAAATGTTGGATGGCCAGTAGATTACAGTCCTTGCCACTTTTGGCTGAAACCATACATGTACTAGGGGGACTTTAGGTCAGACACTCCGGATATGGGGACCCCGGAGACGATTTTTACGTCCCCGTCCTAGAGTTGTAAAAAAAAATTTTTTCGAAAGCCAAAAAGAAAAATTTTTCTTTTCGAATTTTTTTTTCAAAATTTTTTCCTAACATGAAATATAGCTTGTAGGAGATGCAAGGATGCATCAGAAGCAACTTTAAATACAAAAGCTGATACTTTGGTTAAAAAAGATAGTGTTACAGCCTGAGAGTCGATATTCTACCTGCAGCATTGCTCACAGAGTGGCTGCTGTCCTTCGAAACCTATTTTTAGGCTTAGAATATGCAAGAAATTGATAGAACTGCACTGCTAATGTATATCTGAGGCTAAATTCAGCGATTTTCCCCAAAATTTCCATACTGTTAATAAAATAAAAAATTTTCGAAATGGGCCTTCAAAAAAAGTTTTTTTAAAAAAAGGCTATTTTTAAAAAAAAGAACCTAACAACACTACGCCCGTCCGATTTTTCTGGCATGTAATTTTTTAGCAAATTTTTGCGATTTCAAACACAAAAATTTCCAAAATGGCCTGTAAAACAGTCTGCACTTTTTAGCTGTATTTGAGCCCAAAAGCTCTAACGCTAGCTGGCGGCCTAAAATAGCGACTTTTAGCCTCCTTACAGAAAAAAATGTGCTAAAAAGACGTTTCCAGGCTTTTTTGAAATTTTGGACCCCCATCTGGGCGAAACTACCATTCACTCCACTTCACCGAAGCTACAGGGTGTCTCAAAAAATGATCACATTTCTTTTTACTGCCATTTCCGCAAATTTTGATCAAACAGGCTGAAATTTGGACCATAAGTGCCAAAATTCGGGGAATTGTATGTGTTAAAGTTTGGTGCACTAGGCTTGACTCATTCTCGAGAAATTTCAAAAAAAAGTGAAATTTGGTAATCTCAATAGTGAAAGCGGTCACCGAAAAAATGATCACATTTCTTTTTCTTGTATCTTTCGTAATTTTTGTCGGAATTGGATGAAATTTGGAGTGTAAACGCAGAAATTCAGGGGAATTCATGTGTAAAAAGTTGACTCGTGAACTCTTAGGCGTTAATGAAATGTAACGTTTTTTCGATGACCGGACCGGATGAGATAAAATTCCCCGAATTTTGGCACCTATGGCCCAAATTTCAGCCTATTTGGTCAAGATTTGCGGGAATGGCAGTAAAAAGAAATGTGATCATTTTTTGAGACACCCTGTACCTCCCCACGCCGTGCCCGCACCTGTTACATGTATGACTGAAAGAAAATAATAATTGAGCGTTTTTACACGAAAATATACAGGGTGTGTCAAAAAAAAACAACGCAGCAGAGTTTTTGCTGTAGCAACCGCAAATCTTAACCGATTTGAATGAATCCTGCTTTAGATGAAAGACAAATAAATTCTTGAAAGACTGGTGAAGGCCCTATTAAGATACGATGCTTAGTTCCTGAGATATTTTCCTTCAAACTCAAAACAGAGATTTTGGCAGTGAACAAGAGCGATTCCATTGCACTTCACAACAAAACGGATTCCTACTGCTGAGGGGCAACAAGACTCTTACAAATGAAGTAACCAAGCATGTGTGGCACCAGAAAAACCTCGTTGCGTTAGCCCTGAGCAGTAGGAATCGGTTTTATTATGAAGTGCAACAGAATAATAAAAATCGCTCTTGTTCATAGCCAAAATCTGTTTTGACTTTGAGTGCAAATATCTCAGGAACCAAGCATCATATCTTAATAAAACCTTCACCAAACTATCAAGAATTAATTTATCGTTCATATAAAATAGGACTCACTGAAATTGGTTGAGATTTGCGGCTGCTACAGTAAAAAATCTGCTGGGTTGTTTTAATCTCTGTTGTGCACAGCCAAAATCTCTGTTTTGATTTTGAAAGCAATTATCTCAGGAACTAAGCAACGCATCTTAATAAAAGCTACACCAATCGTTCAAGAATTTATTTATCTTTCATTTAAAGCAGGATTCATTCAAATCGGTTGAGATTTGCGGTTGCTACAGCAAAAAATCTGCTGGGTTGTTTTTTTTGACGCACCCTGTACTTTAGAAATCGATCATTCATCTTTTGCATGCATTTTTTCGAGCATTGAATTGTTTATTTTTGTGAATGTTGTTTCCTTGTTCGTTTCTAAATACTGGAACGGGTTTTTCATGTAGATGACGAGCGCCCGTTTAGTCTATGTTTCAAGTAAGTCATAATAAACATACAAAATTTGAGAATAATAGTCGTCCTATTGGCAATAGGCTATTGCTCCCACAAAAACACAAATATAACAGTCAGGCACTTAACGCCGTTTATGGTACCGACACCATATAAGGTGCCGGTACCATATATGGTACCGGTACCGAGGGTAGTGGTACCATATATGGTACCGGCACCATATATGGTACCGTCACCATATATGGTACCGGTACCATATATGGTGCCCCCACGTTCGGCGACTGTGGTGGTACCATATATGGTACCGGTACCATATATGGTACCACTACCATATATGGTACGAAATCTGAACGGAGTGGTACCATATATGGTACCGGTACCGGAAAAACGCGAAGGTGGGGGTACCATATATGGTATACGGTACCATATATGGTGACGGTACCATATATGGTGCCGGTACCATATATGGTACCACTACTTACGGTACCGGTACCATATATGGTACCGGCACCTTATATGGTGTCGGTGCCATAAACGGCGTTAAGTGCCTGACTGTATAAGATGAATTGGGTGATCTTGTTGGTAATTTCGGCATGAATCTACAGAAATATTCAACGTTCAGGATTTGGCCTAATTTTAACCTATCAGACAGGCTAAAATCCCTTTAATTGTGTCCTTTTTAGTACTATTCTCTATTATTCGATATAAAAATACCAAATAATACCAAACTTTGGTTGCATCCCTAAGCAAGGGTCGGTATTATAAACATTCAAATTTCAAATTCAGGTTTCAGGCCTGAATTCGGAATCTGAGCCCTATTTTTGTATCATAAAGTTCAGATTTCATAAAGGTTCCTCGATCTGAATCTGAATCGACTCTAGAATTGAAAATCCAGTTTCAGACGTTCCCTACATACCTGATACTCTCACAGCAGTTACACTCCATAACAGACATGGGCTAGCATTTCGGCGGGGGGGGGGCAGAAATTTCAATTCCTGAGGGGGGGGGCTGAGGGGGGGTAGGAGCGCCTGAGGGGGGGCCTGAGGGGGTGGTAAGCCAAAAAGTCTGATTTTTGGCTAAAAGCAAGGTTTTTTGGCTTATTTTTGGTTAAAATAAGCTAAAATAAGCTATTCTGAGCTCATTTACACCTAATCCAGGCATATTTTTATCATAATTTTCTATACAAAATCCTTCCAAAAAATTCCTGAGGGGGGGTAGCGGCCGGCTGAGGGGGGGTAGGTCAGAGCCTGAGGGGGGCCAACCCCCCTCAGACCCCCCCCCCTTTGCCCATGTCTGCTCCATAATCAGTATAATTAACTGAGGTATGATAAAAGTACCGCGTACCTTTCTTAGACTTCTTTTCCTTAGAAATGGTTTTCTTGGCTCGGTGCATAGCCTTCTTTCTAGCGGCAGTTTTCTTGCCCACTCTGTATCCCATCATCACATCTTTCACTGTTCGATTGTTGTCCTCTTTCTCTTCCGCTTCACTTTCCTCATCCGAACCGTCTTCCGAGTCCTGCCGACCCAGAAAGAACTTGAGAGCGGCCACCTACGATCGATAGTCATAAAAGACTGAGTCGATAAGTGCTATACCCTTCCTTATTAACTCTTAATAAGATCTCAAAAGTCAGTGATGTCATTTAACATTTGATAAATTGGAAAGCCCTGACCATACATGTAACAGGTCCGCCGAAGGGGGAGGGGGTTTGGGGGGGCGTCTGGCGCCGGCCGGGGGGGTCTGAGCCAAAATTTTGGGAGGGGGGTCGGGCACTAAAAAACGCTCAAAAATCGAAAAAATCGCAATTTTTTGACTAAAAATCGCCAAAAATCGCTAATTTGGGCTAAAATACAGCTAAAAAGTGCTGTTTTGCAGGCGATTTTGGAAATTTTTGTGTCTGAAATTGTAAAAAATCGCAAAAATTCGCTCATAAAATTACTTGCCAGAAAAATCGTCTCGGGGGGGTCCCGTCCGGGGGTCTGGCCTAAGTCGGGTGGGGGGCAGACCCACAGACCCCCCTTGTTACATACAGGTATGGCCTTTACTTAAACGGCAGCTGCCCTCTAATCTACAGGTTCATCTAAGTGAAATCGAGAAAATGTAAGCCAATGAGTTCAAATCGAGACTACATGTACTGTACATTACATGTACTGGATGCAGAAAACAATTAATTAAAGTTAGGGACATTCCAATCATACATGGGCCGGAAAAATGGGTTGGGGTAGTCAAAATCCGAAAATTTGTGGGGTGGGCCTGCCGGTTTGGGGGGGTCGCGGCGATTTTGGTGGGTGGGGTCAGGAACAAAAGTCGGCTTCAGGTGGGTGGGTGGGGTCGTTTGGGGGGGGGTCGAGCCCCACGGGGGGGGGGGGGCCAACCCCCCCGGCCCATGTATGATTCCAATGACTTCTGCACTCTAAAAATTATGTAATAAAATCGCGAACCACCTCCCCCACCGTAATAAATAATAATCATTTGGCGAACCTCCTCCCCTCATCCGATTACGCAATTTTTGCACGCCCCCCTACAACAAGAGCAAGAGCTACCTGAATTCTGGTAACTTTATGAAAACAGCATTCAGCAATAGCGCTGGCAGTCTTGGCATCGCGCCAAAATCCTTTGCGATAGGAGTCGATTAGAATTAGCAGAGCGATGCGAGCCACCACTGCACGTGAGTCACTGAGTTTGGACAAGACATAGTTCTGCAGTAGAGTGTTCGACTTCTGATCTTTCTTGCCCGAGTACAACTTCTTGATCTGCGATGTCAGCGAGCCGAACAAGAACTTTCTAAATTCTTCTCTCCTTACTCCTTTAAGCATACATGTAACAGCATACATGTAACAGGTCATCCGCCGATGGGGGGAGGGGGGGTTGTGGGGGGTCTGGCGCCGGCCGGGGGGGGGGGGTCTGAGCCAAAATTTTGGGGGAGGGGGTGGGCACTAAAAAACGCTCAAAAATCGAAAAAATCGCAATTTTTTGGCTAAAAATTGCCAAAAATCGCTAATTTGGGCTGAAATACAGCTAAAAAGTGCTGTTTTGCAGGCGATTTTGGCAATTTTTGTGTATGAAATTGTAAAAAATTGCAAAAATTTGCTCGAAAATTTACTTGCCAGAAAAATCGGAGGGGGGGTCGGTGAAATCGTCTCGGGGGGGGGGGGGGGTCCCATCCGTGGGGTCTGGCCTATTTCGGGTGGGGGGCAGACCCCCCCCAGACCCCCCTGTTACATGTATGTGTAACAGTCATCCGCCGAAAGGGGACCGGGGTTGGGGGTCTGAAACCAAATTCTAGGCTGGGGGTTGGGCACTAAAAAACGCTCAAAAATCGAAAAAATCACAATTTTTCGGCTAAACACCATATATCATACATGTAACAGAGGGGGGGTCTTGGGAGGTCTGCCCCCCCCCCACCCGACTTAGGCCAGACCCCCCCCCCGGATGCCCCCCGAGACGATTTCGCCGACCCGCCCTCTCCGATTTTTCTGGCAAGTAAATTTTTGAGCAAATTTTTGCAATTTTTTACAATTTCAGACAGAAAAATTGCCAAAATCGCCTGCAAAACAGCACTTTTTAGCTGTATTTCAGCCCAAATTAGCGATTTTTAGGCCAAAAATTGATATTTTTTCGATTTTTGAGCGTTTTTTAGTGTCCTACCCCCCTCCCAAAACTTTGCCTCAGACCCCCCGGCCGGCGCCAGACCCCCCAACCCCCCTCCCTCATCGGCGGATGACCTGTTACCTGTTATATGTATGCCATATATGATACCGGTACCTAGGCTAGTGGCATCATAATGGTACACCACGTTCGGAGACTGTGGTGCCCTACCCATGGTCATGCCATACTCCCCTCTTTACGAAACCATCTCGATCCCCCACCTGAGGGAAACCCAAAAGCCCTCTCCCCAAGGTCGGCCCGAAGCTGTTACATACATGTATACATATGTATATGGTACAAAATCCGAACGGAGTTGTACCATATATGGTACCGGTACCATAAACTGCGTTAAGTGCCTGACGACTGACATTAGAAAATAAAATCACAAATTAGCGCTGACCTCAAATTTTTGTCGTCGCACTTGACCAACTCGAAAAACAGGTGCATAACGTCAAGCGCAGGAGCGATGCCTCTGTTCCTGAGGACCACCAGAGCCTTGCAAAAAGACATTCGCACAACACTGTCCAGGTTCTGGCCCTGACTTCTCAGAATTTCGGTCAAATTCGCAGCCAACTCTTTACCCTCGGTCGGGTAGAAGTGAGCGGTATGAGAGAGGAAGTGGACCACGTCCAGTAAGGGGTCTATTTCGGTCTGCAACTGACGCGGCTGCAGCTGGAGAACTCTGAGAATCTGCTGGTAGTGCGTGTACTGCTGTCTGAACTCGTCTTCGTACGATTCCGGGTCCTTTTTTAGAACTTCTTGCAGCAGAGACAGGTTCTCGTTAACTACCTTGTAACGACCGGACATTTTCGGTTTGCCTCGGACACTATAATAATAATGGTTTGGTTTCTTTTCTACTTTTTGATGGAGTTAATTTGATAATAATTCTTTTTTCGAGTTTTGCTCAAGTAACACCGTATTTAACCATGAGGTATACGGTAGCCGACTGGAGATGGTGGGAAAGTTGCCTGAAACAGTAAAACGCGGTACTACGGTGTTGAAGGCGGAAGGTTTGAAATACAATGAAAAGAAAATGTCCAGAGAACGTATTGCGACCAGACATGGGCTAGTATTTAGGCTATGCTGACAGGATGGTAAATTTTCGAGTCGTGAGGGGGCTGAGGGGATGTCAAGCGAAAAAGTCGGATTTTTTGCTAAAATATGTTGCCCTGAATGGCTGGCTATGTAGCCATTTATGGCTATTGTAGTCAATTTAGGCTAATTAAGTGGCCTTTAGCTATAAATGGCTAGTTAGCGAAAAGTAGACCGATCGACCGTTGTGAAGAACGGCATGGTTACTGTAGACAAGCCTGATTGTGGATGCCTATAACTACTGACTTGTCTCATGTGAATAAAATTGATGGAAATCATCAGTTTCATCTTCAGCAGCAATGCCGAATCCAGTCTGCCTGGTGGTTCTTCCAAACATTTCCAAATCAATTTCTTCACTTGGTGCAATTCAAGTCAGACCGATGCTTCACTTTCAATTATATTGCAGACCGGTCAAGTATGGACATGAGTTGACATTCTAGTTCATCAATGACTGTAGCTGCAAAAGGCTCTGCACAATGGTCTAGCTACTGTAAGCATCTAGCTTTTTAGAAACGGCCGGTTACTCGATTTTCAGTTAGCCAAGCTGGATCGGTTTGGGAAAATGGCAAAGAGCGCATTATCAGACGGACAGAAAGGTGTGCAGTAGTTGACCGATTGGTTGTCATTAAGTGTCCGGCTAGCTTTTGTCCTTGATTTACTGCTGTTGCCGGAGCGCTTACCATGATTGGCTCTACTGCCTGCCTGGCTATGTATGTATACTAGTGCCTCTTTGTTACCTACGTACATTGTACCTTGTTCTTTCCAACCACGGATGTTAGGTTTTTTCGCAAAAAAATCCGTTTTTGTCCTAAGAACCGGTTCGCACCTGCATGGAATAAGGAATAAGAAAAGATGATTTTTGCTCTGTTGTTTATGACATTCCAAATCTATGTGAAATGGACTCTCAGACAAATAGCAAAGCAATGTCTGTCTTCTGTTTTACTACCTACATTTCTCTAAGTTCGGTAATGGATTTGCATCTCAAAAAGCACATTTAACACGCATGAGCCAAAAATGAAAAGTAAGGCCCTTGCCGACAAAACTTGTAGCTATGCGCTATCTAATCGTAATGCAAGAGCCAGATCATGAATTTATTCAAAATACTCTTGTAAAAACTAGCACCGCTCAGAAATTGTCAGATTTTGTTTGTGACCAAGTGCTATAATATGTAGGCATACTTCACCCTTTAAAGGGACTCTACCAACTAAACCAGGTAAAAATCTTGACTAAAGTAAAGTCTTATTCCTTTATCCCATAGTGTGTACGCGTCTGGAATAAGACCTCATTCCTTAAAACAACAGAAAAAGCTAAATTTGGTATGATAGGACAAACAAACAAACAAACAAGCAAACAAACAAACAAACAAACTGGTGTGAGAAATAATTGCTTATGGCGATTATTAACGGGACCTTCTCGTCCTGAACACTGTTTCATACCTATTTCATTATTGTTTGTATCCGTATAGCGCACGTATTTCTAGTCTGAAAATACAGAGCAAACTGTTAAAAAGCATTAGAGGAAGCATTGGAGCAGGCTAGGACACAGAACTTTGACTAGAAAAGCTAAACAGGATCAGCTTGCCGTCAGAACGGCAAGATACTCTAAAATTAACCTCTGAACATCAGTAGGCTTTTACCACATAGTGACATTTTGATTCACTTTTCCAGCACAAATTTTACATGAAAACAAAACTTTCAGCGCATTTCCGTTATTGAAATAATTTTATGTATGTATACTGTAACTGTTTTTCATAACTTCACTTTTTGTCAATGAAATCGATTTAGAAGGATTTTATGGGCTTCAAAATTAGCACATCAACAAATTCCGAATTTTTTGGACTCATTCTGAAAAATTTTGGGTATTGGGCTCTTCAACATTGGGTATTGTGTTTTCCGATGCTGTTTAATCTCTAAAAATATTATTCCTATCCTAAAGCAATACAAGCTTTTGCCCGTTTTGACAATTTTATGGTTGAAATCGAGCAAAAAATTATGCGGTATATAACGCATAATTCCTTAACCCGGTTCCATCCTTATATGCGACTATTTAATTTTCCGCTTAACGCTCCCAAGCTCATTATGTACGCATTAGTCCGCCCCTTCACGCTCTCCAAAAATAGGCTTTAGCTCAGCACTGCTTTTTTCAAATAATGTATCTACTGGGAAGAAAATATTGCCGACCGGTTTATTGGTTGCCGGGGAGTGAGCAAATTGCGCTTCTTATTAAAATCTAATCAAGCAGTATTGCCGACTGCGGAATATCATAAAACAACCCACCTGCCTCGGCTCGTGATCGATTCTCGAGTGATTGCCGATTTCTTACGTACTATTTGGTTTGCTTGCGCGCATTTTAGCGCAACCGGGTGAGTACGTCAATGCCCTTTGATTGCCTCAATTGAGTTCTGAGTGGGCTTCGGCTAGACTCAGTTCCCTCTCGCTAGTCGCATAAGCCTGTTCAGCTTTCCCTTGGCAGCTAGGGACGCTTTTTTGGATTAGATTTTCAGCTGGATTCAAGTGAGCCAAATTTTAGAGCTCTTGTACATATTTTTAATTAGTTAAGATTTTTCCTGCAGACATACGTATCTGACATTTCATGAGTATGACATTTTATGAGTATGACAAATTTTATGAGTATGACATAAGTATGACAAAAGAAAAGAAAACCAGTCATTAATTTGTAAAAATGTAGAAAATGCAAAAGACAAACTTTAACCTCCTCCCAATTTATTAGGAGCCTGTTAATTTAAGGATAAAATGCGATAATTTTCCTATAAATTTAAAGGTTGCAATAAATAAGGTTTCAATGTGCCTTTATACCTTGCTACAAATGGCTTTGTTAATTACTGTAATTTATTTTTTGCTTCTATGCAAAGTCTTCAAATGGCAAAGTGTAACAATAGTTCACATGTATGTAGTATGAATTTTTCTTTTACTATACTAGTTTAGGGACGAATAATCTTAAAAAATGGGCTTTCAAAATGCATTTGAACGTCAGGACTTCTTTGGGTACAAAGTATAGCAGGTCCTAGAGGACATGTCTATTTTTTGCTTTTGGCCTTTTTCTAAAAAAGTTTTGTATAAGTAAATATAAAAGTGCTAAAACGCATTCCAAATGCTTTGGCAATTTATAAATTTATATATGGACCCGCTCTCTGGTCGAAACCCCTTTCCCTCTACCTGGAAGACAAACCCCAACTGCACTGTCCATCAGACATGGGCAAAGGGGGGCTGCGGAGGGGGGTTGGCCCCCTCAGACTCTGACCTACCCCCCTCAGCCGGCCGCAACCCCCCTAAGGAATTTTTTGGAAGAATTTTGTATGGAAAATTATGATAAAAATATGCCTGGATTAGGTGTAAATGAGCTCAAAATAGCTTATTTTAGCTTATTTTAATGAAAAATAGGCCAAAAACCTTTGATTTTAGCAAAAAATCGGACTTTTTGACTTACCACCCCCTCAGGCGCTCCTACCCCCCTTAGCCCCCCTCAGAAATTGAAAATTCTACCCCCCCCTCAGCCGAAATGCTAGCCCATGTCTGCTGTCCGTATATGTAGGTACATAGCATATACCCCTCAATGACCAAACGGTTCAAGTCATTGATGCATTGATAACTTGTTTTTACACGAGCACGCTTAAAATGTTCCTTTAGTTAGTCAGAAAGGTGTTCACAGCAGGTCTAATCTTAGCATCGGCTACAAGTGCAGTTCATTAGCGGCAAGATATTAGATAGCGTTGAATGCAGAGAGTGATCATTAGATGCCGGGTGGTCTGCTCACGCTTCTCTATTGACTTGTCCCGCCACTTTTCTCTTTCATGTGCTTGTTGGGCGACAAAATTGCCCGACTTAAAATTAACTATTGAATTGGCCTTTCCTCTGGCCTGAGCACAGACAGGAAGTCGACTGGCTACCCGGCGCCCTGCCTCCATCCATAATCCACAGATAGCTTTCCAATTTTCTCGGAGCCGTGCGAAATTTGATTTATATCCAATTTTTTATACCTGCTGGGACCTGATTGCGCTGCTAGTAGATCGGATCGAGAGACACTCTCGCCCGGTCTGCAATCACCGGTCTACACTCAGCTCAGATTGCACTACTGTAGGCTTAGAATTAGATTAGGATTACGTACGATTAGGCTTTTAGCGCAGATTGTTTGTCTGGCTTGTCAAATGTCTAGTTAAGGTGTTGGTCTGGCATCGGCCGGTAGTATAGTGGTTAGTGCATTGGACCGGAAATCCAAAGGTGTTGGGTTCGATTCCCAGCTATGCATGCCCAGCTTTTTCACCTTTCTTTCCATATCCTTAGCCTTTTTAGCTTCGATTTAATCATACAAGTATGATAATTAGTGTTATACCTGCTGTATCTGTTCCCTACAGTATCTATTAGGCTAGATTTACATAGGGCACCAGCAGATAGACCGCCGGGAAATCAATGTACCACTTTGATTTTTTGTCAGTCAATTTTTGGACTTTTTCTCTTTCTTGATTATTTCACGAAACGATAAATTGTTTTATAAAACCGGCCGCAAGAGAAATTTAGAACGTCTTTTTTTAGCACTGCTTACTAATCCTTCCTTCTAGGGATGATGCATGCATTTTCTTCAGGATAAGGCCTATGGACTTTACGAAAGAAGAGGCTTAGTCTAATCAGGGCAGTCCTTTTTCGACTGGTTATTGTACATTGTAAGTTCTACTAGCCCCACTAACAGACTGACTCCTCTTTTAGCTGCAATTTGCCAACTGTCACTCAAGCTGAGCTGAAAGTGTCATTTGGTTGGCGTTGCACTGTCAGATTAGGTAGTCAGAGCCAGGTGCTAAGAGCTCTGCTATTTGCGACGTTGGCGTGCAACTCAATTAACCATTGATTGTTCTGGCCGGGAAGCCTCTGTCAAATGGGATATATCGGTGCTTGCGTTAGCTTTAGCTACATAATAGAGTGCGCCTTGGCGGGACGAGGTGTCGCCCTCGAATTTCTCTCTGCATATTGCTTCCGCCCCATCTATCTGGCGTGGCTTGTCAGATAGAGTGGCCGAAAATCAGAGATTAATCTCGTTTTTCAGGCGCCCCGGCCCGCCATAGCTGCAAATCCAATTTTTTCTCATGGAAAATTGTGCCTACCAGCCTACTCCCTTTCTGGACGTGAAGTACTGGCTGGTGGGGGTGTGTGGCACCAGTGTGTGTGTGGTGGGCATGGCTGCCAATGCCTTTTTGCTCACTATTTTGATGAAAGACAAGCTCAGACAGTCCTATCTTATGTATCTGTCTGTGTTGGCTCTGTTGGACATTGGAATTCTCAGCACCTATGTGGCTGTTTTCTCTGTGCAGATCTTCTATGACAAGTTTGAAATGGTTTGGCTATACGTGGCTTGGGTTCACTACATACCAGTTCTGTATTTTGTTAGCAAGGTACTAAATAGTATTTATTACCCCTTCCCTTACTAGCAGAACCTACTCCATTTGGAGTAGTACCCCACATAGAATCACGCTTTGCGTGCGGCTGTTTGTTAGCCATAAATGTGATTGGAAAAGGAAAATGCAAAAAAATGATTGGCCAGTCATGCGTCAGTCACGCTTTTTTGTCAGACAATGCTCAGTGCTGCATGCAACGCGTGATTGGCCAGTCACAGCAAATCACGCTTTTTTTAAAAATTTCAGTGAATTCAAAAACATTTTTTAGGCACGCATTGCATGTCCCTATGGCCAGGCACGCAAAAAATTCTGCGTCCAAGAGTTACATTTCATATTATTCTTGGTATCACATCACGTTCGCTAGGCACTATTATCAACGCAAACCTTCTGCTGGTCTTTGTGTCTGGAAAACGTTTATTTGAAAACTTTCCAATACAGTTTTCTAAAGGCCAAAAATTCGAACTCTGATAACCACTGTTGTAGCTGGGATTTTCGCAAATACTCCCGGGGTAAACTTGTGAAAAAATAGCCTTAAAAGGAAACTAAACAGTTCTGATTGGAAAAATTAATAATGTTTATTGGCGCAAGGATCTGTTTTTGACAGACTTCTGCATATTTCACTGCACTATATTCACCTTTTGGTGTCCCTCGACCGGAAAGGTCAATTTTGAAACCTAGGCCCGGCCGGCCTGTGCAGCAAGAGCCCACTGTAAACCAACCGAAAACAACTTGCAGGTGGTTTTATTGGCACAGACCTATCTGATAGTGGCTGTGACGGGCGAACGGTTTGTGGAAGTGGCTCGCATTCACTCTACGGCAAATCATGGTGTTTCCTACCGCGAAAGATGGTGCATCATTGGTGTAGTGATCATCTTTGCTGTCACTTTCCGATTGCCCGTACTATGGGAAGTGAGTCTTTTAGGGCTTTTCCCGGCTAACTTATCTTTCATATTCACTTTCACTTGATCTTGAAGATACTGTACATGTAACAGGTCATCCGCCGAAGGGCGGAGGGGATTTTGCGTTTCTGCCTTCGGCGGTGACCGATGGTGGAGTAATGAATCGTGATCTTCCTGATTTATTTATTCAAAACAAATAGGTGTTTATAGAAGTCTCTTTCGTAATTTTATGCGTGTTGTTAGCTGATAAGCGCAATTTCGCTGCTTAAAATCGCAGCTTTTTGTTGCATTAACGTGCCGAAAACGCATTTCCAGGCGTTTTTTAGCTTTATCACCTTTGGACGGACGCCTTCCTGTCCCTGACTCCTGAGCAAAACCACTGGACTCTGGACCTGGCAGTCAACCCATACCCCTCCCCTTCCCCGGCCCAGCCCGGATCCATTACATACACAATGCCGACCGGCGCAACATGTCATTTATTTTCCAGACTGCTCTACTCTATGTATAAAAGATTCTTATCGATTTACCCCAAGTCTCTGCTTGCCTTTCATAAATCACTTTAGTACACTGTTGGCCAAAAAAGATCTAGCTTTAACTTCCGCTTCAAAAAATGATCGATCTAGAGAACACCACCGTCAAAAGACGCATTTTGTCATTCCCTGCGGCTTAAAACGAACCATACATGTACAATGTATGTATCAAGTCATCTGCCGACGGGCCCGGTGGGAACAGTGCTAAAAATCGCTTTGGGTGAAAATTGTAAAAAAACGTTAGCATTCGCTCAACAACGCTTATTATCGCTGTCCGACTGACGATTTTAGAAATTCTTGTGACTGAAATTGTAAAAATAGCATAAAAATTAGCCCAAAACTGCGAACTAGATAAATCTGAGGAATTTGTCATTGTTAGTGGGGCATGTTCAGAACAAATCCAGCTGTAATACTGCTACATTTCTGTTTCTGCACAACACTGCTATGCTGCAAAATCGTGCTGTAATACTGTTATAGTTGCAAACCGAACGGGTTCCGAATTGTACCGGTTTCGCCGCATGGAGGACCGATCAGACCGAACTAGCACAATTGGAACTGTATCTGAAGGGCTACAACATTTGGGCGGACAACATTGTTCGCGTCTTCGTACCCTTTTGTACACTGCTCGTGCTGAACTTTCTGATCATTACGAGATGGAAGAAAACTCTGGCTCCGCCCTCCACCACCAGCGCGCTTTTGAAATATGGTCTGATGCCGGCTGAGCAGGTTCTGGTTAATAACCAGGCTTTTCTGGACTACTCGATTAACAATAATGGCACTAATTCTAATCAAGTAAGGCTAATTTGTCATACAGCGCCGCTAGGTAAGTCGTATCAATTGGATTCTAATCTAGTTGGTAGAAAAGTATTGCGTACCCAGGGGTCAAACTGACAGAAACTATGTACAAAGTCTGTTAATTTTAATCTTAGCGTGCCTTTCTTTCCTGCTTTTGAAAGCTTTTCTGGTCTGGTTAATTGTTCAACATTTTAAAAGTCTCCTTCTGCAAAGTCCTGCTGGGTACGCCACTGTCTAAAAGGGTTTTAGGTGCGCAGTCATTTCTTGACCAATGGTAATTTATCTATACTGACAAGTGATGGCGAGTTCATCGAAGTTGTAGGTCTCACTGCCTGTACTATTGGAATGACATTTTCAATACTTTTCAACATTGCATGCTATTAATTAATCCAGGGGTGTGGCGTATGTGTAACTCCTTATCTAAGTTACAGAGTATCTACGTGTACGCTTAAATATGTTTTATGAAAAGGATAAGTAGCAAATTTGATTAAAGTGTTCTTTGGTAATCGTAAACCACGGCACTTTTTGTAATTTCCCCTTAGCCTTTGGAAAAATAACGCAATATACAGTACAGTATCATATCTTTTTTGAATGTTTCTCTTACCCTTTCTTCCGCTCTCCACCAAAAAAGAAACATTGAGGTCAAACATATACGCCACTATCTCTGCTCTATCAACTAAAACTGTCAACCGCATCACGCTATTTATAACAGGGAAGCTTCTCCTATTCCCTATCTATATCAGTGCACGCCACACATTTCCATAAACACTATTCTACAATAGGACTGCGTTGAATACGATTCTATTTCACAGCACATGCACCAATTTACGAATATTCCCATTTTGAATATGTGCGTGGTTAACACACAGTACCTAAAGCCGAAATTGAAGCTAAGTTAGTTAGCTCAGGTAAAGCTTAGGTAGCCTAGACTTACAGAGGTTCCAGGCCAAAGGCTGGGTTAGGCTCAGGTTCAGCAAAAGATGATAACGACGCACATATCCAAATTCCTTAGTTTGCCGTGCTGCTGTGAGAGCCAATTTTAGGAAGCCATAGACCGTGAGGCCCGGCGACAGGGGTTGAAAGCAGCAACAAAGATGATGATCGCAATCGTGACCAGTTATTTGATCTGCAACCTGCTAAACTTGGTCATAACCGTCTGGGAACACATAGACCGTGACTACCTAAAGCACGATGGATACCGGTTCTACACCCTCACGGCAGACGTGGTCAGTCTGCTGGTGATCGTCAACTCAACTGTAAGACTGCCCATCTACTATTTGTGCAATCCGATCATTCGTTTCGGCGTGGGCGAATCGATTAAAAGTGTAAGATATTGTCTGTTGCGGGTAAAGAGACCGGGTGTAGATGAAGCCCTAGAGACAGAGACTATGTTGTCTTCTCCTGGCTGCGACGCAAATGGAATGGCTTCTTTGCAAGCCAACGATTTGGCCTCGCCGAGAGTTTTGGAACAGTTGGAAGAAGAGGAGAAAGATTGGCTGTAATATTTTTTAACTTTCTTTCTGTATTTTTTACTTGTTTTGTTAGGGATTCTGTGTATGTTTGTTTTTATAGAAGAAGCCAATATGTGAATAAAACGTTACAAACAGTGTATTTTGCCTTGTAAAGCGATCTACGTATTTTCATGGCCAACACTGGATGAGCGAGCTAACGTTTGGTGAATGAATTTCATTTTTGCAGTCACTGGTCAGCTTTTTTAATGGTGCTGGTAGGTGGGTACCTCAAACAAATACGTTAAAAGTCTTTTTTTCTGTTTAGTGCAAGGCCTCGTGCGATTAAACTTTTGCGCCCCATTGTTGGTCTTCGGTATCTAGTGAGGTAATAATCCTTCCTAACTCCTTAACGGTTCTGTTTTTTGCGTTTGACAACTTCCAGCTTCTTTTTCTGTATTCAGTAGAATTTTCATCTTTGGCAGATTCCACCCTTATTTTCTTCGACAGAAAACCAGGGCCCGTATTCATAAAACAATTTAGGACGTAGGATTTCCTAAATGTGGCCGTTTAGGACGCCGCGCGGGCCGTAGGACAATTCATAAAACTTTGCTTAGGATGGCCGCTCTTAGGAAATCCTACGGCGTAGGACGAAAACCTTAGGTAGGTCGCGTGCTACCTAAACCAGCGTAGGACGCAAATTTTGTCTTGTGTTGTGGCTGAAAAATGGCGCTGCTTGCTTGTATGCCTATTTTTGATGTGGCGAGCAAGGTTAGAAAAGCCCGAACGTTCAATGAGCGCTGTGAGCCGCTTCAATTTTACACCGACATCGAGTTTTACGATAGATTTCGCTTCACAAAGAAAGGTTTTCAACAGATTTGCGCTCTTGTTTGCGATGATTTGTCCCATTCAACAAAGAGGAACTATGCTTTGACAGCAGAACAGCAGCTGGCTATTGGACTTCGACTGTATGCGACTGGCTCGTTCCAGTGTTTGGCAGGAGACAGTTTGGGTTTTGGAGTCAGCCAACCAACCGTTTCTCGAGTTTTTGATCGAGTCACCAATGCATTGGCAAGTCGATTGGATGACTACGTTTTCATGCCCAGAGAAGACGGCAAACTAAACAAAATCAAGCAAGATTTCCATAAGGTAGCCGAATTTCCGGGAGTAATTGGAGCAATTGACTGCACGCACGTAAGAATTCAGGCACCGTCTGACTCGTACGAACCTTACTATGTAAATTATAAACGGTACCATTCCATAAATGTGCAGGCGGTTGTCGACAGTCATGGCCGGTTTCTAAACATTGTCGCAGATTGGCCTGGATCGTCCCATGACTCTCGAATTCTGGAAACCAGTCAGATTGGGATTGAGTTTTCTCGTGGCGAGCACAATGGCATTTTGCTTGGAGACGGCTGTTACGGCTGCAAGAAGTGGCTGATGACACCACTTCTAAATCCTCTTACACCGCCTCAGTTGCGATACAATGCTTCCCACAAACGAACCCGTGTGGTTGTCGAGCAAACGTTTGGACGTTGGAAGCGCAAATGGCACATGTTGCACGGTGAGGTCCGACTGAAGCCCCGTAAAGTCTGTCGGGTCATTGCGGCTTGCGCTGTCCTGCACAACTTGAGCTTAGACCTGCACGAACCAGTAGAGGAAGATAAAGAAAACCAGCCCACTGACCCCGATGCCGGTGCATCGATCCCTAATTTGCGAGTCCGTGAAGTTCGTGATGGCCATGCAATGCGTACCCAAATAATTTCTCAACATTTTACGTAGTCGTGCTCTCTATAGTAAAAGTGCAGTGTACGTACAATGTACATGAAATCCTAAGCGTAGTGAACTACCGTAAATACCATACGTTAATAATTTGTTGGTTGCACGGTGTGATAGGTGGTTCCGGGTTCCTCACCAATCAAGTTTTCTTGCAAATCTGCGAAAGCAACTTGCATTTGGCTTAGCTGAACCTCAAGCTTGCGGATTTCAAGTTTCGTTTGGCAGATCTGCAGACCAGTGAGCTCTCGTTGTTCCTTGACCAATTTGCGGCTTTCTTGACACAACAATAGCTGCTCGGACGAAATTAGCTCGCTAGGCGTTGTATCGGCCCTCTGTCGTTTCGGTACCTGGCTACGTGGAGGCTGGAGCGAAAAGGGTGTTGAACTGATTGGAGCTGATATATCGAGCAAGCCAGAGGACATCTGCTTCATACTGCTGCTGTCATCTGCGGCACTCTCAGCCGATGAAACTTCTTCAACACCCATTGCAGCTGCTGCTGTTGCAGCGCCTGACTGCATGCCCGAACCTAGACCTTCCAGTGAAGGGTTATCTTCCCCCATGATCGTTCTCATCTTTTCAGCATAGAGAGGCAATTGCGCTGGAGCTGGCCCTCCACCAGTTAAGTGCAGTCGTAGCAATTTTGCGTGCGTTCGAACTTTGGTTTTGATGTTGTCGATCTTGATTTTCACCTCCTCCACTGTACGACTTGACCCAGGGCAGACGCCTTTTACGAAGCTAGTGAGCTCTTTCCAAGCGGCCTGCTTCGTTTGTTTCGTGATTGACGGATCAAACCTCGCAATCAGTAAGTTGTGATGTTTCTCATACTCTTCTACCAACGCCAAAGCCTCATCATCTGTCCATTTTGCAGTCGCTTTCTTGCTGGCTTTCTTTACCTCTTGGACCGGCTTCATCACTCGCACGCAACTTAACGCACGCAAGCAAACAGTTTGCGTCAAGCAACAAGAAACCGGCTGATTTTGGCGTAGAAACAAACAAAGAAACGCTGTTTTGCACGGCCGCCCTCAGCCATAGGATTTCCTACGGCGCGCTTAGGAAATCCTACGAGTATGATATCCTAAACAGTTTTATGAATAATCCTATCCTACGCCGTAGGATGTCATACTCGTAGGATATCCTACGGCCAAATAGGACGTCCTAAGCGCCTTAGGTTGTCCTAAGCTTAGGATATTTTTATGAATACGGGCCCAGAGGTCAGAAATTATCAGCATTAAGGTATCGGCATCGGCGCCAAGACCAACATTAAAAGCGACCTGCATACAGGCAGATAGATAAGCACAGAATGAAACACAAGTACACCACTGGAAAACAAACAAGTTTCGCGCGTCTGTCAGGCCTGTTCCGCCCGCACTATCTCTCTCAATTTACTGGCAGGCAGTATGTTTACTCTGCTGCGAGGCCGGTCGGCCGTCGCGTTCAATTCAATCAATACCTACGTTCGTTGGTTACCTTGTGTTACTAAAGTGAGCAGACGTGTTTTGTCTGTCTCTGGTGTAGACGCACCGATGGCCACCACAGACTTTTCGGAGTGTCCGGCCGGGGCCGAGAGTGTTCTCCACTTTGAAGTCGACCGGTTGGACGGCACCAAGACCAGACTACGAGAGTTCGAAGGAAGCGTCGTTCTGGTGGTCAATGTCGCCACTTTCTGACGTCAGTTCGCAGCTTGTTTTTGTATATCCCCGTCTTGGGCCAGCACCGCCCTACACGCGTACATTTTTCCTATCACCCCTTTGATTTTTCTGGCTGTCAGAAATTGTTGCAACTTTTGAGAATTTCAGACCCTAAAATAGCTCGAAGTCGCTGTAAAACTGTAAAACAGTTAGCCTTTTTTTACGATGTATAACCCAAAATTGTGCAGTTTTTTAACGTTTTCTTAGCACTCTACATGCACCCGCGAATATGGGTTCTAATTTTTGAAGAAGCCTTTTTTGTCGCTTTTGTGCCTCAAAGCTCTAAAACGCTATTTCGCTGCTTAAAACTGCGGTTTTAGCTTTAATATCGAATAAACGATTTTAGCCTTATTGTTGAGTGTGCTAAAAACGCATTTCCAGTCTCTTTGGATTTTGGACCCCAATCCTCCATGTTGCATGTACCTTGTACTAGTGTGGGTTTGTATATTCAAATATACATATACAAATTTGTATATATATACAAATGTTTTGGATATACATATACATATACATATACAAACAGACTGCTGATGCAATATTCAATATACATATACAAACAGACTTGATATACAAACGGTTTGTATATTTTCATTTGTATATTTTTGCAGTCTTAGCAGTTTAGCACATTTTGGCCACTTTTGTACGGTAATTGAGATATTTTTGCAGTTTCTTCAGTTGTTTTTGTATTTTGAGCCTATGTCTTCAACATTTCAGAGGAATTTGTTAATTGAAACAACAGAGGAATTTGTTAAATTTGCGGTTTAGCCTTGTCTGCATTAAGACCAAATATTATTCATCTTCGTTTTAGAAGTATTTGGCAATGAGTTTTGCTGTTTGTAACGAAAAAATGGAATAGTAGGCACGCGCAACGACGAAATTGATAATCGAATCCCACACGTTTCCCTTTTCATTTCGCCCCAGTTTTAAACGTGTCATTATTTTTTCAGATAAACCCGTTCAGCCATTCTCCCTACTGATGCGTACTAACAATTTCAGGCTATTTCTACTTAAAACTGTGCCTATGTACGAGCCTAGTCGGCCTGAATCCAAGACTAAAGCCAGAACCTAAGCCTGGACATACCTTTTAACCTAAAACTAAGGGGTGTACCTAAAGCGTTTCGACCATCGGTCACTAACCCACACCGCCCAAAAATTTTCTTGACATAACAGATCCTAAAAAGCCTGAGCTTTAGCAAAAAAACCATAAATTTTAGCTGGTAAAAATTTTAGACTGCGGGCAGTATCACTTAATAGAGTTCGCACCAGTTGGGAGAACTGCCTGAAATCGGAATACACTCATGCTACTACTTGTCACTTATCTACTTATCTTATATAAAGTTAGCGTAATTTGAGAATATTTCAAGTTGGCTGGCCTTACAACACCCTACCATATGACAATGACACCCATCATGGTACCCCTAACCCACCTGGTTTGTCGAAATCATGCTTTCCAGCAGAAAATTTATAGTATCCTTAATATACAAATATACAAAAAATATGCAATATTGAAATTTTGCTTGTATATGTATATATACATATACATATACAAACTAATGTGCATTTGTATATATACATATACATATACATATACAAATGAAGTAGGCATATATGTCCCCACGTTACCTTGTACATACAGTACGTATGATGGTTTACTATTAGAGCCGCTACTAATCGTTCTTGTAATTCGGGTTGTGGGATCCTTGTATTAGAGGTTGGTTGGCGTTTCTAGCTGACGGGTACCCCCAACCTAAATCTGCGTATGTAAACTCGGTCTCAGAAACTTTGGCTATCATTTCCTGGGTTGAACTGTGTATGAGAAACTGTTGTTAGTGTAACGGTTTGAGGATTGACCTCGGAGCAGTACCGGGACATGAACAAGCTTCTGTCCCAGTACGCGGCTCAGGGTTTCAAGATCGTCGCCTTTCCTTGCCACCAGTTCGGGATGCAGGAACCGAGTACGAACGCTGAACTTCTCAACGGTCTCAAGCACGTGCGACCTGGCAGTGGATACGAACCTCACCAAGATTTGCATATCTTCGGAAAGCTCGAGTGTAATGGAGAAAATGAACACCCGCTCTACAGAAAATTGAAGGTACACTTACACTACGTGTTTGCCATCTTTACTTTCGTGCATGTACAAATTGTAACAGGCCTGGGGAAGGAGTTTGGCTGTCCATAGAGTTCGAAACTTTGTGTCTAGAACTCTATGGTTTGTCAGGTGGGGCCCGGGGCACAAAGTTTCAAAAAGCTCCAATACGCCTGGAAATACTGCACGGTGTAGTCTTTTATTTTATTGTTGAAATTGAAACCTAAGCTGTCTGTCTGGTACTGTAAGAAATTGAAACCTAAGCAAAAAGAAAGTTTTCTTCTGCCATTCTAGTGCCTTTGAGGTACTGTAAATTAGAGTGCGAACTGGTATTGGGCATTGGGTATTGGGTATTGGGTGTATTGGGGTGTTTTCCAGGTATTGGGTATTGGGTATTGGGTATTGGGGTTTTTACCCCCCAATACCCAATACTAATTGTGACAGGTAAAAATAAAGAAAAATCGATGTTAACCTGAAAAATTGATCTGAAAAAATCGAAAAAGTTGATCGATGATTCGGTTTAGGAAGCTGTTTTCGCGTTAAGGAGCCATCCATCCAAAATCCCGACTTTTCGGGGCCCCTTTCCCCCAAAATCGCCTTGCGTCGTTTCTTGGGAACCCCCTCCCCCTAAAGGCGACGTCGTTTTCGGTTTACCCCCTCCCGATAAAAGTGTAGTACATACAGTACTGTCATGTTTTCTTGTTACCATACTGTACAATCAATTGAATAGATCGCTACAACCACTCTGGGAAGCTTTTCTGTATGTAGAAAAATTTGACAGAATATAATTAAATTGAAAATAATACAATCAAAGTTCCCTAAAATTCCGAAAAATTTGACATCGCTTTTTGCCGTCTCCTGGTGTGTCGTCTATCGTCGCATTTCAGCCGACCCCCTTCCCCCTCTGGAACGACGTCGTTTATGGACGGCCGAATCAACTAAACGTTAGTAGAATTTCCTAAAGCGTACGCTTTTCTAAGCGCTACAGCAGTAATCAATTTCTTTGTTCTTATCTAAAATAAAAATGGTGACATTTCTAATGTCACCGTAACGGACCAGCCATGAACCGTAACGGCCATGTAGCATACACATGGCTATTGTGGTGGTGCACACAATTTCCGGCAGAGTTAGGAAAAATTCGCCGGAAGTAAGAAAAACGACTGAATTACGAAATAATAGGTACCAAAACTGATAATTTCTGCTAATTTTACGCCCAAAATGGTTTCTAAATGCTTTCTGAAAGGCTAATTTTTCAAAATTTTCTCGCCTGCTTGGGCAGCGGCCCAACCAAGCCTCTTAAAAATTTTAATTGCAGTGCCAAAAATCTTTTGTACACAACTGGAATGTACCTATCCAGTAAAATGCAATTTTTTGCCCAGCTACGCAAGTATTGGGTATTGGGTATTGGGTATTGGGGTATTGGGGGTCTCAGGTATTGGTATTGGGTATTGGGTATTGGGGTATTGGGTTTTCTAGGTATTGTTCGCACTCTACTGTAAATCCATCTTTTCCTCCTATAGCTCCCGTGTGAAAAATAGAATTATTTCTTTTTTTCGTTGGCTTTAGTTTTACACTTGGAGCCGGCCAGGCAATTTTCCATTCCGCTCGAACGACTAAAAGTACTAAGTACTCGCATGCCTAGTTGCACTTAGACGTGCGTTAAGGCGTTGCGGGTGGCCCTGACACCACCTGGGTCGGTTCTTGCGAGAAGAGTGCCGAACCATTCTGTGGCCCGGGGACCGACCGGCCTTGCGCACAGACTCCCTTTAGCTTCCCACCCGACGGTGGCACCCATTTACCTGTCACCAGCTTTCGGTGACCTGGGTGGGGCTTTGCTAAGTCCAAGCAAACTGGTTTCGAACCGACTGCAACCGCTAGAGATGCAGGGGCCGCCCGTGACTCAAGGCAGCGAGCTAACCACTGAGCCAACGACGCGGGGCTCAAACGACTGCAGTAACAAATCTGATTCTGGCGTTATTCGCCAAACTAGTGAAAAAGAGGCAGAGACTGGTGAAAAACTACTGCAGTAGTGTACATAGGAGTATATCAATCACTACAATAATTGTGTGTTTGTGGATAATAATGATGGACTGGATCTGGTTCCGAGTTTCTAACGAACTGTATGCTTAAAAATATGTGTAGCTGGGTCTTCGGCTGGGGTGAAATCGTGGACAAAGAAGGATTTATTCAGCTAGCCTTTTGGACACAAAATATGAGGACGAAAATCGCCTCTAAATCCGGCTGAGCCCTCAAAAATCTATTTTTACTTTAAAACGTGCAACAAGATGTAATTAGAGTTCGTGAAACCCTGGCAGTTTTGAAATAGCTTCTGAGACGAAACTCTAATTCGAGTTTGAAAGCAGTCTAAAAACCCTAACCAAATTCTCCCCAACTGAACCATTGTATTATGGAAAGTTCGGCTCGAGCTACTTCAAAAGAGAGAACTTGTTGGTGTTTCAGGATTCGTGTCCGGCCACGCGAACTAGAATCGGTCCAAAGCACATGTTGTTTTGGTCTCCGATCCAGAACGGCGATTTGACCTGGAACTTCGAGAAGTTCTTGCTCGATCGCAAGGGTCGACCGCGCTACCGATTCGCTCCCGACACTTGGAGTAGCGGCTCGTTTGTGGAAAAGTATTTGAAAGAATTGCTAGCTGAGAAGCCCTAGAAGTTAATCAATAATGTCTACTTAGTAATTGCTACTTTGCTACTTTTTTCTCTGTCTGGACGCAGCTCGTGATGAAAAGTTCTTTAACCTTGTTAGGTAGAATTTTTCTGATGCTTAGCTGCAACGGAATAATAGTTTTTCTTGCATTATTCGTACCAAATAAAGTAGTACCAACAATTGTTTATTACAGCGCTTGCTAGATACGTATGTAGATGCTTGCTGCTTAAAAGGCAATAACTAAAGCATTTCTATTTGTGTTCAAAAAGCACCTGGGAAGAGAGAGCACGAACGAAAACAAATTAAGTAATAATAAGTTTAAGTACGAAACACCTGCGTTTGGAGAGTTCGCGAACAAAAAGGTTAGTGTTCGTAAAAAAGGTGAGATTTCGAATGGGTTAAGAGAACTTCGATGGCGGATAGCAACCCCAGTAGATGAGGTTAAAAATCACGAACGCTACAGGAAACAGGATCCGAGAAATTTTGTCCACTAAACATAGCTTGTGCTTCTCGCAACGCTCCAAGAAAATCTTCTCTTGAAAGTGAAAACATTGTACATACGTACATGCATGCACCTGTTTCACGTACCAGTTTATTGACCAAACTGTTTTTGTGTTCGAGTGGTTGATTGGAAGCGGCAGACTTGTCCTGTCCGTGCTCCCAGGCATAGTAAGCCAGTGCGAACTCAACGATCGCCGCGAAAAGGAAGAATCGGCAAGTGCTGGACCAGATGTCCATCGCAGTCATGTATGACACAGCTGGCAGGCGGGCGCGAACTCCTGTACGCAATTTCTACATTATACATAAAGGTGAATCACATATCCCGTGCAGTGGCGTATCCAGGGGGGGTGTAGGGTGTGTACACCCCCCCTTTGCGGTGGAGGTAGGAAGAAAAAGTCTGTCAAAAATATAAGAATCTAATGAATTATGTACTAAAACTGTCTATTTTGTGCTCAGAATGCCTTCTAAATGCGTTTTTGAAGGCTAAATTTTCAAAATTTTCTCGCCCTGGTCGGGCAGAAGCCCAACCAGGCCATTATAAACTACTAAAACTTGTAATTTCTGTTAATTTTAAGCTCGGAATGCCTTGTAAGCGCGTTTTTGAAGGCTAATTTTGCTAAATTTTCTTACCCTGGTTGGGCAGCGGCCCAACCAGGCACTTTCAAAATTTTACACCCCCCCCTTTCCAAAATCCTGGATACGCCACTGATCCCGTGTGGGTTCGCAAGCTCAGAACTCTTGTTTGAGGAGCGAATCGGCTGATTTTGGGATATGATACGATGATACGTGGACATACGTGGCATTTTACTGTTTCATATTTTAGCTCGTTTTATATGAAATGCATCAAAACTGGCAGTTCTGCCGGAAACTGAAATTTCCATCTTTGGCGCTAAAAATATTTGGCTGACGCGCGATTATGCCAGTGTTTCAGTGCTTATAAGTACAATGCAATACGGAAGGAAAAATCGATCGGGGTCGTGAAAATCCGGCAAATTTTTAGTGACCCTACCGATGTTGGGGTTAGCCGCCATTTTTAGGTGTGGGTGGGTTGGTGAGTAGGGTGCATGTTTCCCCGAAAGAAAAGTATGTTTCAGGTGGGATGGGACCTCTGGGATACGTAGAGCCCAAGCTGGGAACGGGACACGCCGCGCGCGCCCCGGATTGAGGGTTTTTGCTATCGCTATTATCCTCTTTTTGTGATCAGTAACAACACTTACTTCAGTTTAAACTAAAAATTAGACTTCTGTCAAACTGCCAATATGATTACCAAATACATTTTGTATTACTGATCAAACATGTGCATGTCTACTGATCAAACTACTGCCTGAAACTCAGCAAGTTTATCTTCTATTTTTGAAACATTTTTCATTCTTTTATCCATTTCGAAATCACACCCCTACAGTAAAATTCGCCTCGAACGCTTTTGGTAACCGAATTCGGTGTTTTTACAAACTTTTTGTCATTTTATGCTTGTTTTTAGCTCTTAACTTCTTGTAACACACCACGTGCCATTTGGGTGTGACAGCTTGCTCACATGACATGTCATGCGTTTTTATTAAAAGTCTTAGAAACTTGCCTCACAACTCTCAAAAATTCATGACATGTCATCAAAATTTTGGTCTCAATTCGGAGGGCTCCATGACAGCTGTCATAATTTGCATGACATGTAATAATTGAGAATGACAACCAATGATAGCTTCTTGCTGTCATCTGGTTTGACAGTTGTCTTACCAATTTTTTGCCGCATTTTGACGTCGATTAGGAAAAAGAACATACGCTCTTCTATCTGCTTGTTTGATGTTGTTTATCAATGGTAATAAACTAGCGTTGAGTAGGAGGAATAAAAGGTTCTTTCCACTAAAAGACGAATTTGCAAAAAATATTTCTTTGTCTTTGTTTGTCTTCTTCATTCAGCTAAAATAGCTGTTGTTAGCTTTAAATAGCTTTGATAATCTGATAACTTACTTCATACATGTAACAGATCATCCGCCGAAGGGGGAGGGGGTTTGGGGGTCTGGCGCCGGCTGGGGGGTCTGAGCCCAAATTTTGGGAGGGGGATTGGGCACTAAAGAACGCTCAAAAATCGCAATTTGCGAGCTAAAAATCATTAAAAATCACTAATTTGGGCTGAAATACAGCTAAAAAGTGCTGTTTTGCAGGCGATTTTGGCAATTTTTGTGTCTGAAATTGCCAAAAATGGCAAAAATTTTCTCAAAACATTACTTGCCAGAAAATTGGAGGGGGAGTCGGAAAAATCGTCTCCTGGGGGGCGTCTGGCCTACGCCGGGTGGGGGGCCCGACCCCCAGACCCCCTGTTACATCTATCACTTAACTTGCTTGCGGTAGACCTAATTGTACCGTGTCTTTTTGGGGTGGGCGAGAAACTAAGTCTGCTTGAGGTTGATGCATGCGGTAGGTTGGGATTGACAGAGGGTCTAACCCAAATTATACGGAATAAAGGAATAAAATAAAGTTAATTGCCATCTTTCAGCAATAAAATTTGCACCTTTACCATGTTCTGCTTTCGGGTTAGGTGTAGCTGGGGGGAGAAAAATCAGGGAAGGTCAGAAATGGATTATACATTAATTAATTAACTTTCTTATGACTATATGACTCCGGAACGTGCCCTATACTGATGCGCACCCCTAGGGGTATTCTTATATTTGGCAAAACAGGCCCCCCCGGTCGTCTCTTGTACTGATGCGTCTCTAGGGGTGTTTTTATATTTGGAAAACAGGCCCTCCGGAGCGTGCTCATACTGATGCGTCCCCTAGGGGGTATTTATATGTTTTTAAAACAGACCCTCCGGAGCGTTCCCTATACTGATGCATCCCCTAGGGGTATTTTTATGTTTTTAAAACAGGCCCTCCGGAGCGTGCCTATACTGATGCGTCCCCCTAGGGGTATTTTTATATTTGGAAAACAGGCCATCCGGAGCGTGCCTATACTGATGCATCTCTGGGGGTACTTTTATATTTGGCAAAACAGGCCCCCCGGGACGTGCTCTATGCTGATTTAGTGATCATTAGACTCGTCAGGCAAAGGGCTTTCAAATGATATATGACATGACTACTTTGGACGATTTTGAAATGTTGGAATTTTGCCAAAAAAATTTTCGATAATCGATATTTATCGACAGAATTCGTTAATTTTTAATTAATTATGATCATTAAACACATT
The DNA here is from genome assembly GCA_030248155.1 of Sabatieria punctata. Classification (NCBI taxonomy): domain Eukaryota; kingdom Metazoa; phylum Nematoda; class Chromadorea; order Araeolaimida; family Comesomatidae; genus Sabatieria; species Sabatieria punctata. The sequence continues at coordinate 31,661 of JASANB010007365.1, read as the reverse complement.
AATTTCTGTTTGGGATCGGTTCCTGATTTCCCCCCCTAGCTACACCTGATCTCTACTTTCTTTCCTACTCAATCGCATTAGATACCAAAGGAGATATGCTCGATAAAGATAGCCATTGCCTTAGAAATACATCTACAGAGTGCAAGTCGACAAGTCCTTGTTTGGAAGAGGCAGAAAAATCGAAACGCACGATTACCTGAAATATGTAGTTGAAATAATGTAGATACAGTGTGCGGATTACGTGATTCAGGCAATTTCTATCGATCAAAATACTATGTACATGACATGTCATGCCTACCATGACAACTCTCAATCTGGTTCTGCAAATGCTCATTTATGACAGCTGTCATATTTTCCATGACATGTCATCACCCAATTATGACATCAGACACTTTATGACACCTTGATTTGTGAGTACTCTTAAAAAACTGGACTCACATGTCATGCGAATTTTTGTATGAGTCTCAAAACACAGGTGACATGTCATAATTCGGTGTGTTACAAGAAGTTAAACGCTATTTGAAAGCGCTAAAATTCCGATGTTTAGTTTAGCCTTGTTATTCAACAAAACAGCATATCCAGGCGTTTGGAGCTTATTAAAATTTTACATTCCCTCCCTGGGCTAATAACACCCTGGACCCCCTCCGGACGGAAAACCCCCAGGCCGGTCCGCATCTGTTACATGATGTATGGTTGGGCGTCTGAGCCGCAAAATCATAGTGTCTGGCTAAAAATCGCTAAAAATGTGCCAATATGGGCTCAGATCCAGCTAAACATTGCTGTTTTGCAGGCAATTTTAGCAATTTTTAGCCTAAAATTGTAAAAGATTGCAAGAAATTGACCCAAAAATTATGTCCTAGAAGTAGAAGGGACGTGTGGTATGACATGCTCTGTTCAAATTTCATAGAATATGGCATTAAGTGCGTAGCTGTAATATATTGCAGTCCAATAGGTACGCACCTGAGGAATGAGTGGCCAAAGCTAAATAAGTTGTAATAACTAGAGTGGCCCTGGCCGGCACAGCCTTCGGACTGATCCAGAAACCGATCCACGAGATTGTGACAATCGTTGCCGATGGCAGGAACATCTGAATTATCGAAAACAAACATTCTTACAGGCTTCCGCAGTCTGGTACTTCGCGCCATTTATTGTATTGACGCCATAAATGGAACTGGTACCTAGGCTAGTGTAGACCGTATATGGTACCGGCACTTTATATGGTACGGTCGCCGGCACAGTTGGTGTAGTGGTTTAGGCCGCATAGCCACTGTGCGCGGCGTCCTGCGCTCGTCCTCTCGGCGCGGCAAGTTTCTTGTCGCAAAGAGTTGGTCGTCGGCATAAAGCTCCACCCAGGCCACCGAAAGTTGGTTACAGCGAGTAGGTAAAATGGGAACCGACCGGATCTGCCGTTGCACCGAAGCCACTCCGCAAAGCATGCCGCGTTTTGGAAGAAGATCTGCGATGTCAGAAGCTGTCTGATAAACCAACAATGCTGGGAGCCCTCTGGCATATGGGGCACCGGCGGCCGTCAAACCTGTCAGCATCATGGCATCGACACGCCGGCCGCCCTCCTTGTGACCGGCGCCCAGCAGCATTGCTAGGAGCAGTGTTGTTCCCAGTAAATTTACTGAGTAAAAGTTACTCGGTACTTAGTTATTACCGGCAGCCAAGGCTGCCGGTATAAGATTAGCTTTTCGTTAAGCGTGTAGGATGCAATTGTATCTTAAAGCGTGTGCTCTCGGCGCCGTTCCGCTCGCTCGTTGTAAAGCTGCTAGGCTTTAGACACTCCATCAGGAAGGAGAGTTTACTCGAACGGGGTCTGTTCTCAGTCATTTCTGTATCAATTTGGCTCAGACTTTCAGCATTCATTAAAAAGATAACTGACTACCTATTGTGAAAGTTTGGCCCGAAAATTCCAAGTTCTGCTCGTTCTGTGGCCCGAAAACTCACAACAGTTTACTGTGATTTGCAACTGGAAGCCGCTTTTTGAAAGAATAGCAAAACAGAAAACTGCTTATAAAGGAATACTTGAAGAGTTTACTGTCTGACAGAGTTGCCTGAAAGACAAAACTGATTTTTAAAGAACTACTTAAACAGTTTACTGTCAGAAATAATTGCTTGGAAGACAAAAATGCGTTTTGAAGCAAAAGCTGCTTTTTGAAAGATTTGCCTAAAGAATGTCAGAATTCTTTGGAAGCGAAAGCTGCTTTTTGAAAGATTTGCTTTAAGAGTGCCAGAATTCTTTTGAAGCGAAAGCTGCTTTTTGAAAGATTTGCCTAAAGAGTACCAGAATTCTTTTGAAGCGAAAGCTGCTTTTTGAAAGATTTGCGTTAAGAGTGCCAGAATTCTTTTGAAGCGAAAGCTGTTTTTTGAAAGATTTGTCTAAAAAGTGCCAGAATTCTTTGGAACCGAAAGCTGTTTTTGAAAGATTTGCCTAAAGAGTACCAGAATTCTTTTGAAGCAAAAGCTGCTTTTTGAAAGATTTGCCTAAAGAGTGTCAGAATTCTTTGGAAGCAAAAGCTGCTTTTTGAAAGATTTGCCTAAAGAGTGTCAGAATTCTTTGGAAGCAACAGCTGCTTTTTGAAAGATTTGCCTAAAGAGTGCCAGAATTCTTTGGAAGCGAAAGCTGCTTTTTGAAAGATTTGCTTTAAGAGTGCCAGAATTCTTTTGAAGCGAAAGCTGCTTTTGCTTGAAAGATAAAAAACGTTTTAAAAGTATGGTCTGAAACTTTTACTATCAGAAATAATTGCTTAAAAGAGTCTCAGTAATATAGATACGTATGTACTACTGACAATTCTTTGGAACCGAAATCTGCTTTTTGGAAGATTCGCCTGAAGAGTACCAGAATTCTTTTGAAGCAAAAGCTGCTTTTTGAAAGATTTGCCTAAAGAGTGCCAGAATTCTTTGGAAGCAAAAGCTGCTTTTTGAAAGACTTGCCTAAAGAATGCCAGAATTCTTTGGAAGCAAAAGCTGCTTTTCGAAAGATTTGCCTAAAGAATGCCAGAATTCATTGGAAGCGAAAGCTGCTTTTTGAAAGATTTGCTTTAAGAGTGCCAGAATTCTTTTGAAGCGAAAGCTGCTTTTTGAAAGATTTGCCTAAAGAGTCCCAGAATTCTTTGGAACCGAAAGCTGCTTTTTGAAAGATTTGCTTAAGAGTAACAGAATAAATGGAAACCTGCTTTTTGAAAGATTTGCCTAAAGAAAGAAGAAAAACAGAAAACTGCTTTTTAAAGGAATATTTGAAGACTTGACAGTCTGATAGAATTGTTTAAAGACAAAACTGATTTTTAAAAAACTACCTAGAGAGTTACTGTAAGAAACAATTGCTTAAAAGACAAAAAAGCGTTTTGAAAGTATGGTCTGAAACTTTTACTATCAGAAATAATTGCTTAAAAGAGTGCCAGTAATATAGATACGTATGTACAGTACTACTGACGGCAGTGTTGCAGTGTGGTGCATTTTGAAAATTTGAAACCTTCGGAAGCGAAAGCTGCTTTTTGAAAGATTTGTTTAAAGAGTGCCAGAATTCTTTGGAAGCGAAAGCTGCTCTTTGAAAGATTTGCCTAAATCGTGTCAGAATTCTTTGGAACCGAAAGCTGTTTTTTGAAAGATTTGCCTAAAGAGTACCAGAATTCTTTTGAAGCAAAAGCTGCTTTTTGAAAGATTTGCTTTAAGAGTGCCAGAATTCTTTTGAAGCGAAAGCTTTAGAATTGCTTAATAGAGAAAACTGCTTTTTTAAAATAGGTACACACAGCGTTTTCTGTCAGAAAGAATTTGTACAGTACAGTACAATTTATTCTCCTGTAAAGCCTACAGTACACCATGCAAAGCACAGTACACAGAAGCAAGAGGATCCTCTGAAAGAATTATCTGAACAGTTTACTGTCAGCAAGACATATCTGAAAAAGAAAACTGCATCTGAAAGAATTGCACAACCAGTTTCTTGGAATAAAAGTTTACTGACATTTTCCTCTGCTGCCGGTCTAATTTTGTAAAAAATTTCCAAAAAATCTGTCCATGCGTCTAAAACTGAGAGGATCTTTGAATTGTACAAACTATCTAAAGTTTCATACACTCATTTTGAAGAACCGTCTTGTTTTGAATTAAAGTAAGTACTTTTACTTACCGGGAAAAATTTTTCTTAATTTTACTTACTGAATACCGAGTTTCAATTTTGGATTACTCAATTAGAAAAACTCGGTACTGGGTAATTTACTGAATTGTTTACTGAGTAAAAACTTCTGCAATAGGTAGCTGGCCGCATCTGTGCAGAAAATATACGGTTTTTCTTTCGCTAATCGATCTGCTAACGACGAAAATACACTATGTTTGCCAACTTTTTTGCAATTTTCATGGCTTGTTGCATAACCTAAGCTTTGTTTACGCAGAAGAATTGCTTTTGGTATAATCAGACGTGAAGACTATAGAAGTAGCAACTATATCTACTATTATTAGCTATATTTTGATTAACGTTTTTTGCATCAGTCTGATGAACTGTGAGGAAAACGGCTAAAATTAGAGCAGATCTTCACTTTTCAATTTGACCAGACTTTGCAATTAAAGCCACATCCTCTACACTATGTCACCTCTAGTCACCTCTAGTCACTATAGTGTGCATATTTTAAGGCTTTCCATGCATGCACAATAAAAAATGTGAAATAACACAAAACACGATTAAAATTCCGAAAAATCGAGCTACATTATCTTAAACTAATCAATCAGCACTGAAAAAGGATTAGCTAAAAGCCCACATCAGGTAAACATTTTCAGATACTGTAAATTGTAGATTTCTGAATTTTGAAGGTTTTACCGAGTTTACTGAATTGTTTACTGAGTACTTTCCGGGTTTTCTTTGAAAAACCCAGTACTTACTCGTACTTACTGAATTTCAAAAAATCTGGATTTACTTCCCGAATACTTACCGAGTTTTAGAAATTTGAGCTAGGCACAACACTGGCTAGGAGTGGCTGGCAGTGAAAGAAGGGCAACGTCCGAGATGATAAATCACGGGAGTAGCGAAATGGACCTCGAGTCTGATCGTAGGCCGTAAGGCCCTCCGCAAATCGGATGGTACGGTCACAGGCCCCGAACCTGGGCGTGCCATGTATGGTGAACGTAACACATATAGAGCCACTAGCCTAGGCACCGTACCATACATGTACTAGGGGGGGGTTTGGGGGGGTTACCCCCCCCCCTGTTGGAAAGGCCAAACCCCCCCCCCCTCACCCCCCCCCCCCCCCCCCCCCCCCGAGACAGGTTAAGGGACCCCTCCCCCCGACCAAAAAATACAAGTCGTGGTAGTGGCTCCAGTATTAACAAACTGGGTCAGAAATCACTAATTTTTAGCCTAAAATTCACTTGAAAAGCCTTTGGAAACCGAATTTGGCGTTTCCACTGCTGATATTGAAGAAAAATCGATGTTTTTGGAAGCTCTTTTTGTCATTTTTTGCTTGTTTTTAGCTTTAAAACGCTATTTGGCAGCTTAAAATAGCGATTTTTAGCGTCCTTTTTGAAAAAAACGTGCTAAAAACGCATTTCTAGGCGTTTTGGAGCTTTTTGAAATTTGGGACCCCCCACCTGGGCGAAACCCCCCCCCCTACCCCCCTCCCCCCAGGTCGGCCCGGAGCTGTTACATGTATGCACCGTACCGCACCCATGGCCATACGTAGGGGTACCATATACAATGTATGGTACCACCACAGGCCGCGCGCGAACGCGGTACCATATATGGTGACATATGTAAACGGCGTTAAGTACCTGACTGTTTTAGGAAGACGACGACGATTTTGGATCATAGGAATCCAATGAAACTTAGCTGCTCCTACTATTATATGTACGTGAAGCGGAACCAATAATAAAGCATGTCAGATATTCTTGCACATGTTGCTAAACTGCCGTAAGTACTGTACCTGAAAGAACTGAAAGCCGAAGTATCGGACCAGAGTGATGTTAGCGCGGATACAACTGAACTGTCCTGCTGAAAATGCCGCCTTCATATAGGGAAAACAATCGACATTCTGTAATTATATGAGAAGGCACCTCCATGATAGAAACTGTCACAGCGGTCTGTAGTTTTCTCACTGACCACATAATCCAGTAAGACTACTCCAGGCGCGAACAGGAAGCCTTGCTGGTCGTTTCTCCAGAATAATAACATGTCGTCGGTTTGTGAAATATCTGAAAAGCTATGATGTAATCGTAACATGTGAGTAAAAACCGTAGGAACTCAGTAGTACAGACAGGGTCCGTCAAAAATACAAGCCCGCAGTTTTTCGCTGTAGCACTAGCAACCCTAAATCTCAACCGATTTGAATGAATCCTTTTTCAAATGAATGATAAATAAAAGAAGCTGGTAGTTGTGAGTTGTGACCGGCCGAGGGTTGACCCAAAATTTGGGGATGGGAGGCTTACTAGATAAACATTGCTCAAAAATATATTGATAGTATGTATTCTTATAGGCTTGGGTTATAAAATAGCTATTATATGGCTAACTCAATGCCTTTTCCTTGACTCATATCGCTCTTATTGTCACTTTGTACTTCTATGCTACTGTACGGTATCACGTCTTTTCCTCGCGGACAGTTCCTCACGCGACAGTTCCTCGCCGACTTTTCCTAGCTGCGACTTTTCCTCGCGCGACTATTCCTCGCGCGACCTTTCCTCGTAGGAATAAAAACGTTTTATCCGTTTTGTACAGTACGCTATAACAACGTTCCTCCAAATGCTATCTACAGCCGAAAAACCATATACATTATACGGCGATTTTGCAAAGGTGGATGTAAAATTTTGAAGTTGCCTAGTTGGGCCACTGCCCAACAAGGGCGAGAAAATTTCGCAAAAATAGCCTTCAAAAACGTGTTTAAAAAGCATTCTGAGCTTAAAATTGACAGAATTTACACGTTTTAGTAGTTTAAAGTGGCCTGGTTGGGCTTCTGTCCACCAGGGCGAGAAATGTTTGAGAATTTAGCCTTCGAAAACGCAATTAAAAGGTATTCTGAGCATAAAATAGACAGTTTTAGTACATAATTAATACATTTCTCTTATTTTTGTCTAATTTTTCCTCTCTACCAACGCCGCAAACGGGGTTGTACGCACCCTACACCCCTGGGTACGTCACATGCAACAACACACAGGGAAAAGTTATGAGCGATCCCTCTAAGATAGTCATGCGATGGAGGCTTTAGAAGCTACAGCTGGTGTGGGTACCTGGACACTCGAATGTGGAGGGAAATGAGGAAGCTGACCGACTAGCCCGGGCGGCTTCAGAGTTGCCACTTATAGGGCCGGAACCGGCCCTTGGCATCTCTGTTAAGAAAGTACGTACTGAATTAAGAAGTTGGGCTAGGAACCAGTTGCAGTTTGACTGGGATCTAAGGACCGACTGTAGGCAGTCTAAGCAGTTTGTTCTGGGACCTAGATCGGTAGTAACCAGAGAACTACTTAGTTTTAGTAGAAGGGAACTAAAGCTGGTGGTTGGTTGGTTAACCGGACACAGTAGTAACCTTAATAAGCATCTTAGCATTATGGGCCTGGTGGATGATCCAACATGCTCCTTCTGCTCAGAAGAAGAGGAAACGCCTGAACATTTGGTCACACAATGTGACGCATTGGCTGGGCGTAGGTATAGGATCCTGGGGCGAAGGTATCTGACCACCCAGGAGCTGAGTGAATTATCTGTTAGGGACCTCCTGAGGCTGATTAAAGCCTCGGGTAGGTGGTAAGTTCGACTTGGTCGATTTCATTTATACGGGGCATCGAAATGGACCCTCGGGTCTGATCGTAGGGTCGTATGGTCGACCCCCCCGTCACATCGAATCGAATCGATGGAGGCTGTTGCGATAACACGAAATTTGGGAGGGACATGACCAGCAGACAGCTCGACATCTGTCATGATAAAGGTAGGGGACAGCCCGGGTTGATGCTGCTGGTAGATGTGCTCCGTTTTGCTGGACACATAGCAGTGAACAAGAGGGTGCATGGCGCCCAAGTAATGAAAGGAAAGAGCTTGAATTCAGACAATTGACACAAGCTCAAACCCCAAGATTCTTAGCTTAGTTTTGAAGAAATCGATTTTAGCGAGTTTTCTTCTTGTAGTCTGACCAGGGGGGGGGGTCGCACGACGCACTTTTTCAAAATATGATGGGCGCCACTTCGTCAGGCGCTTATAACTTCTGAACGAAAAGAGGCACAGAAATGGGCCTCCCACCGTTCGACGTGGCTTGCGGCGAACTTTCAAAAACAATAACACTGATCTTTCTATGTCTATTGGTTGGCGCGAAATTCAAATTTTTCTGCCTAACAAAAGTAGCGCCGATGCAACACCTGACACACGTGCGCACCGTTCTGGCGCCCTTCAAGCTAGAGGGCCAGCTAATGGCTCGGTGCACAGATAATTGCATGGGCAATTCAGCCGTGCAAGTCGCATTGTTCTGCGGGCTCATACGCCAGAACGGCGACCATTCAAAAATTGGGTCGAAAATGGTGCATTTTCTGACTGATTTTTCGACAGGTTTTGACGGCTGTCGCCCATATACTTGCTCTAATCGCGGCGGCTCACCCACCAAACGATAGCTAACAATCTCAGGATTCCGAAACTGTACTCAGATTTCCGTTTCGTACCTGTTTTATGCCTCTTTTTGCCCAGCAACTGTGCATTGGTCAGTAACCCTCAATTATAGCTCCAGAAAAACATGCAAATTTCTGAGAACTGAGGATGAAATTTCAACATGTCTTGAATACGATTTGTAGAGCGGACTGAGAGCTTTCGATCGGTATAGTGCATGACCTCCCAGCATAAAATTTTCTTCTGAGGTCTTTTGCATTTTTGGAATTTGTCTGGTTTTTATCATCGATTTTATGGGGTATTCGGCACATAACTCTTTTGTATGAGCACGTAGGGCAATGGGTGTGCCACCATACGATGGCCCACGTCCGTGCGCATTCGGCAGTGTGCAACAAGATAGGCTGCGGTCACTGTGCGGGGTGCACCTGGTTGAAATGTTCCGGCCGTCTGGCTTTTTCAACTACTTCTTGGCAGTTTTTCTGATAGGCTGAACTAATGATTGAACACTGCACGTCGATTTATCCATAGAATGATTGATTGGATGCTAAGGATTCCGAAAATGTGACTATCGTTCCGTTTCGTAGCTGTTTCACGTACTTTTACCCTGATATGCTGCCTTGGCCTAAAAACAGTCACCACAAACACTGCAGAAATGCGCGAATTTCGGAGAAATGAGGACGAAAGTTCAACATGTCTTGAATACGATTTGTAGAGCGGACTGAGAGCTTTCAATCGGTATAGAGCATGGCCTCCCAGTGTAAAATTTTCTTCTGAGGTCTTTTGCATTTTTGCGTTTTGTCCGCTTTTTATCATCGATTTTACTGGGTTTTCGGCACATAACTCTTTTGTATGAGCAAGTAGGGCAATAGGTGTGCCACCAAACGATGGCCCACGTCCGTGCGCATTCGGCAGTGTGCAACACGGCAGGCTGCGATCACTGTGTGTGGTGCGCCAAACAGAAATGTTCCGCCGGTCTGGATTTTTTGACTACTTCTTGGCAGTTTTTCTGGTAAGCTGAACAAATAATTGAACTGCGCGTCTATATACCCATAGAATGAATTGATTGGATGCTAAGGATTCCGAAAATGTGATTATCGTTCCGTTTCGTAGCTGTTTCACGCACTTTTCTCCCGATATGCTGCCCTGGTTTCAAAATAGTTACCGCGAACACTGCGGAAATGCGCGAATTTTGGAGAACTGAATAGAAAATTTGATAATGTGGCCAATAGGAAGTGTAATTATTGCAGAGTCCTTCTGATTGGTGGGTAATTTTGAAATGTCATCCGCTTGTTGCTTCAGAAACAGAACAGGCGTATCATGCATATTTCAGTGTTGTTGTTCATTGCAGGATTTGTTAGCTAGTTTGTGACAATCCAGAAAACTGGCTTGCAGACGGTTCAGTTGCATAGCACGCATTTGCAGATTATCAAACAAATCAACACTACCTTCGTATGCTTGGTAGACAAGGGATTCAAAGGTGTCTGTATACTGTAGGACACACCTTGTAAGCCCATTCAGGATCTCCTGCTCAGCAGCGCGAGTATTTTCCTTGATTTCCACTGTGTTTGCAGGCAAAAACACTGGCACTTTTTCAAAATCAAGCGAAGCCTGCGTCTAAACAACAACTGAAGCCTGTCACGCGGCACACACAGCCCAGACCATGCACAGGTGTGGAACATCGCTTAGTAGCACTTTCACTCCTACAGGAGCAGATAAGAAAGAGTTACAGACAGTATAATTAAAAACAATCTAGAGAATTACTGGCGTGAGAAACTGGGTTTAGAAGAATAAAAAGACCGAAATTTTCGCGCTTCCCACTGCGCCTGACAGCCATACAATGCACAATTCGGAAGGACTCTGCAATAATTACACTTCATATTGGTCACATTTTCAAATTTTCTATTCAGTTCTCCGAAATTCGTGGATTTCCACAGCATTCGCGGTGATTATTTTGAGACCAAGGCAGCATATCGGGAGAAAAGTGCATGAAACAGCTATGAAACGGAACGATAATCACATTTTCGGAATCCTTAGCATCCAATCAATTCATTCCATGGGTAAATAGACGCGCAGTTCAATTATTTGTTAGCTTACCAGAAAAACTGCCAAGAAGTAGTCAAAAAATCCAGACCGGCGGAGCATTTCGGTTAGGCGTTCCCCACACAGTGATCGCAGCCTGCCGTGTTGCACACCGCCCAATGCGCACGGACGTGGGCCATCGTTTGGTGGCACACCCATTGTCCTAAGTGCTCATACAAAAGAGTTATGTGCCGAAAACCCAGTAAAATCTATGATAAAAGCGGACAAAATCCAAAAATGCAAAAGACCTCAGAAGAAAATTTTACACTGGGAGGCCATGCTCTATACCGATTGAAAGCTCTCAGTCCGCTCTACAAATCGTATTCAAGACATGTTGAACTTTCGTCCTCATTTCTCCGAAATTCGCGCATTTCTGCAGTGTTTGTGGTGACTGTTTTTAGGCCAAGGCAGCATATCAGGGTAAAAGTACGTGAAACAGCTACGAAACGGAACGATAGTCACATTTTCGGAATCCTTAGCATCCAATCAATCATTCTATGGATAAATCGACATGCAGTGTTCAATCATTAGTTCAGCCTATCAGAAAAACTGCCAAGAAGTAGTTGAAAAAGCCAGACGGCCGGAACATTTCAACCAGGTGCACCCCGCACAGTGACCGCAGCCTATCTTGTTGCACACTGCCGAATGCGCACGGACGTGAGCCATCGTATGGTGGCACACCCATTGCCCTACGTGCTCATACAAAAGAGTTGTGTGCCGAATACCCCATAAAATCGATGATAAAAACCAGACAAATTCCAAAAACGCAAAAGACCTCAGAAGAAAATTTTATGCTGGGAGGTCATGCACTATACCGATCGAAAGCTCTCAGTCCGCTCTACAAATCGTATTCAAGACATGTTGAAATTTCATCCTCAGTTCTCAGAAATTTGCATGTTTTTCTGGAGCTATAATTGAGGGTTACTGACCAATGCACAGTTGCTGGGCAAAAAGAGGCATAAAACAGGTACGAAACGGAAATCTGAGTACAGTTTCGGAATCCTGAGATTGTTAGCTATCGTTTGGTGGGTGAGCCGCCGCGATTAGAGCAAGTGTATGGGCGACAGCCGTCAAAACCTGTCGAAAAATCAGTCAGAAAATGCACCATTTTCGACCCAATTTTTGAATGGTCGCCGTTCTGGCGTACGAGCCCGCAGAACAATGCGGCTTCCACGGCTGGATTGCCCACGCAATTATCTGTGCAATGCGTCATTAGCTGGCCCTCTAGCTTGAAGGGCGCCAGAACGGTGCGCACGTTTGTCATATGTTGCATCGGCACTACTTTTGCTAGGCAGAAAAATTTGAATTTCGCGCCAACCAATAGACGTAGAAAGACTGGAGTTATTGTGTTTGAAAGTTCGCCGCAAACCACGTCGAATGCTGGGAGGCCCATTCCTGTGCCTCTTTTCGTTCAGAAGTTATAAGCGCCTGACGAAGTGGCGCCCATCATATTTTGAAAAAGTGCGTCGTGCGACCCCCCCTGAGTCTGACATACCACTATTCAGTTCTGCAAAAATTTGGATAGATTTTATAACTATTTTTAGGGTTTTTGGACGATTTTCTGGAGACCGACCCAAATTAGTCCACCTACTATATTATCAAACTTCTCTCTACTGCACTTAGTTTTCCGGCATCTTTACGCGCGATCAGCAAACAGAAAAATAAAACAAGACTTTCAGCACTGTCAGATGTGCATTGCTGTCAAAAATGATTTACAACCGGCTAACCGATTGTCGCCGACCGGCCAAGTGACCTGTGCCCTGCATTAGGCTTGATAAGAACATACTGTACGCTCGGCATATTTATTCCTACGAGGAAAAGTCGCGCGGGGAAAAGACGTAGCGAGGAAAAGTCGCTCGAGGAAAAGTCGGCGAGGAACTGTCCGCTAGGAAAAGACGTGTAGCCCTACTGTACATGTGTATGTCTGGGAATAAACTTACTTACTTACTTAGTTAAAATGAGTACTTGGGCCAAAAATCGCTGAAAATTGCAGTTTTTTCGCTCAATACAACTACTTTCAGTAATTTTAGAAAGAACACAAAAAATTAGCCGATAATAATAGCAATTGTTTCCCAGAAAGGAACTGGAGAGGAGGCTGAGATATATGATCTTGTGGGTGTCGGATCTGGGTAGAGGGTGCTGTATAACAGTCAGGCACTTAACGCCGTTTATGGAACCGACACCATATAAGGTGCCGGTACCATATATGGTACCGGTACCGAGGGTAGTGGTACCATATATGGTACCGACACCATATATGGTACCGTCACCATATATGGTACCGGTACCATATATGGTGCCCCCACATTCGGCGACTGTGGTGGTACCATATATGGTACCGGTACCATATATGGTACCGGCACCATATAGGGGACCGCCACCATAAATGGTACCCCTACCCAGGGACATGGGTGCTGGGACCATATATGGTGCCGGTACCATATATGGTGACGGTACCATATATGGTACCGGTACCATATATGGTACCACTACCATATATGGTACGAAATCTGAACGGAGTGGTACCATATATGGTACCGGTACCGGAAAATCGCGAAGGTGGGGGTACCATATATGGTGCCGGTCCCATATATGGTACCGGCACCTTATATGGTACCGTCACCATGTATGGTACCGGTACCATATATGGTACCACCACAGACCTCGAACGTGGGGGTACCATATATGGTACCGGTACCATATATGGTACCACCACAGGCCCCGAAGGTGGGGGTACCATATATGGTACCGGTACCATATATGGTGACGGTACCATATATGGTGCCGGTACCATACATGGTACCACTACCTACGGTACCGGTACCATATATGGTACCGGCACCTTATATGGTGTCGGTACCATAAACGGCGTTAAGTGCCTGACTGTATAACGTACAAGTTTGTAAGATAATCGAACAGGTCTGGGTGTCGGAAGGATACTTGCGGAGATGCATCGCACACGACATCTTTGCTCTCACTCTGAAAATGTCTTCAATTCAAGGTACTGTTGTTTGGTATTGGAATTTCCGTTTGTGTATGTGTATACACATTTACCTTCAAATGTGTATGGTAATTTGTGTACGTATACACATTCAACAAAACAATGTGTATTTTTGTGTATATTTGTGCATGTGTATTGTACTGAAAATGCAAAATTTTTGGTAGATTTTTAGCCAGAAATGCTAGGAAAATCAAATCGCTCAATGTCTGCTGCTTGAAACTTTGGATAGATTTGAAATCGAGTTACTTAGGCCATTTGAAGGTTTTATGAGCATATCTACTCTTTATTACTGCAACAAAAACATGGAAATTTTACGATTCTGTTCGAAATTTTATCGACTTTTGCTGATCAAATACACATACAGAAAAATACACATTTTGAGTACTGTTTGTGTATGGTAACGTGTATCGCAATTTTCAATGTGTATGTGTATGTGTATGTGTATACACATTGAAAAGACAATGTGTATTTTTGTGTAAGGTAAATGTGTATGTGTATACACATTGAAAAGACAATGTGTATTTTTGTGTAAGGTAAATGTGTATGTGTATACACATTGAAAAGACAATGTGTATTTTTGTGTAAGGTAAATGTGTATGTGTATACACATTGAAAAGACAATGTGTATTTTTGTGTAAGGTAAATGTGTATGTGTATACACATTGAAAAGACAATGTGTATTTTTGTGTAAGGTAAATGTGTATGTGTATACACATTGAAAAGACAATGTGTATTTTTGTGTAAGGTAAATGTGTATGTGTATACACATTGAAAAGACAATGTGTATTTTTGTGTAAGGTAAATGTGTATGTGTATACACATTGAAAAGACAATGTGTATTTTTGTGTAAGGTAAATGTGTATGTGTATACACATTGAAAAGACAATGTGTATTTTTGTGTAAGGTAAATGTGTATGTGTATACACATTGAAAAGACAATGTGTATTTTTGTGTAAGGTAAATGTGTATGTGTATACACATTGAAAAGACAATGTGTATTTTTGTGTAAGGTAAATGTGTATGTGTATACACAAACAACAGTAATTCAAGGTGAAAACTTTCTAGTTACTACGGTCTTATTGGTTTTATTTAGCCGTTTGGATATTTTTTAATAGCTTTTGATACCGGCGCCTTATTATCTTTATTATACTACATAAAACATGGTTTGGAACATACAGAAATACTTCGAATTGTAGCCCAGATTCTTTCGTCATTTACGTAACGAGGATCTATCCCCCAACAGATTTAGCTCGTTTATAGCGTTCTATATAACATATATGTAGCTTGACTATACTGTAGAAGTTTTTTGGTGACCAAAAGTGGGTTTTAGCAACTTTTTTGGCTCAAAACAGGGTTTTTAGGACTAAAAATCGGGTAAAAATCCTGTCTGAACAGCAAAAACGCCTTTAAAACTCTATTTTTGCTTTAGAACATGCAAAAAAAACTATTTTTAATTCAAAACGTGCGAAAAAAACTGTATTTTTGCTTTAAAATACCCCGCTTAACAGAAGACGCTCGAAAGCGGAAAAAAGAACTCAAGTAAACAGAAGTGAAGAAAAGAAAATATGGCATAGACCTTTTGGATGCGAACACAGAGCCATTCGGGTACAAGCTGAGTCCGAAGTTAGGGACCGGAATGTCGGGTGAGGTGAGCGTTTTGGCGTTGACGAAGTAAACATCTGGCCACCAAATCAACCTGGCAATTCGTTCGTCGTTGGTCATTACGATTTGGTTTTGGACCTCGTCGTCGATGTCGTACTGTAGCCGGAAGTCCCACCAGTACAAACGAAGGTACATGTCTAAGTCGTAATCCTAACAACAACTCTATTCTCTGCAAATCATATACTGTAGCTAATCTTTTCAAGTCTGTTTTAAAGGTAAAAGTTATACATGACGGGCCATATATCTATTCGGAGTTTTGTATTACTGTAACTTTTGCGTTGGTTAATCGATTGCGCTGAAATTTTAATACACCATGCACAAATCCTCACTATTTTTACTCACAAGTTTAGCCAAGTCTGTCATGGCTAACTAAAACTTTGAGAGTAAAAAGTTCTGAGGATTTTTGCAAGTTGTGTTTACATTTCAACGCAGTCGATTAACGAACACAAAAACTACAGGAAGACGGGACCTACGAAACCCACCCTGTACCGAAGTGTGCTGAATACAGTACCCGGGGTACACTGATGGGGTACTCTGTTCAGCACTCTCCGGTACACAAGTACCGATTGGTATACATTCTTTCTACAGTTTTATTTTTAAGACTTACCATGGTCCGTTCTTCTAAGTCAGTGATGCTTTCCACGTAAATCTCTACCAAAACTTCGGTAGGCTGAGTTTGATTTATCAGATGGCTCGGTGGAATCAGTTTATCATAATTGCTTTTGTTCAGTCGGCTCTGCAGCATGCGGGGGGAACGCGGCCACCTGCAGGCACACACCAACCTACCACAATGCTGATACAGTACAGTCTTTAATTCTTACGTGCAATGCAGCATACAGACAGCCAAGAGCAAATGCCACAGCATACTAGCAACATATGTGCCTACTAAGTTAAGTACATAAGACTAGGTCTAAAGGGTCGCAATTGGCCCATAATTGTTCTGTAATTGCTCCATAAAAGCGCCTGGCTTTCCGAAAGTCTGTCATGAACTGTCTAAGCGATTCCGTTGCCATACGCTAGTGTTGCTAAGTAAATTATAATTATAATTTTGATTACAGTTTTTTAATTTACTAATACAAGTAAATTATTTGGTAAGTAAATTATAATTTTAATTAAATAAATTATAAGTATATTTTTAGAAAAATACAGTAAACTAAAATACTAAAATACAATAAAAGTAAATTGCTTGGTAGGTAAATTATAATTAATCGTCTTAGTAATCTAATTTAATAAATATTTAAAATATACAGTCCCACTCTCAAACAGCTCGACCAACTGCAAGAATTGAACCAGAATTTGGACGACAGCCAAACATCCTTTGCACGCCTTTGTTGGCTCTGTTTCAGGGGTGCCGGCCGGCGTGTAATTGGTTGTTGGTGAGTTGGGTTACAGAAACTTCAACTCCGTTTGTGGGGTTAACGGCAAAGAGCAGAGAGCAAATTCATGTATCATTCGAAAGTCTGAACTCTACTGTATTCGGAACCGATTGAACATTTTGCGCCGAATTCGTCCTTTTTTACAAGAACGAGGAACATGAAAAAAATCCACGAAAATGCCCATTTTCAGCAGTTAAGAAAGAATCAAATTTGTGGGGACCATGCCGAAGTGCGGAAAGAAAAAAAGCGGTGCTATATAGGTAACGAGTTGCGCTGATTTTAAAGCCGGTTGAACAAAATTTGAATCAACTCTCCTTTTAGCAGAAAATGGCCATTGAAAAACGACGAATTCAGTTTTCCAGAGGAAAATGCCCTTTAACGGCCGAATTATGATTCAAAATGCATCTTATTCGATAGCTCACACTCTGTTTCATATAAATACATCACATCTCCCTATCAATAACGGAACACAAAAAAGCATTTGCGCTTGAAGTTGCAAAAACGGTTTTGGACCACTTTTTGGCTGTGATTTTGTATTTTCTATTCGGCGCGGCGCGAACGTGCTTTGGCCATCCCTACTTAAAGGTGAGGGCGATTGGGGTTTTGAGCCAGTGCAGGGGAGGGAGACTGAGCCCAAATTCGGGGAAGCAAAGTAATATAGCAATTCTATTTTATTTGTTTTAGTTTTACACCGGGAGCTGCATGTCTCTATGTTGCTATTGCATATGTAGTCACATCACAATTACCCAACAATAACTCACAAACCTGCTACAACCAACCAATAAACAACCAGAAAACAGATAAAAACCAGAGGAAATAGAATTCTAGACACCAAATCAATACTCCATTTTCTCTTTCTCGACTCTGTCTTATTTGTGTCTCCATTTGAAAACCTTTCCACTTTTGCTTTTCGATCGGAGACTTGTCTGTTCTCAGCTGCCTCCCAACCACGATAAGCGATCGCAAATTCTAAGAGAGCTGCCAGCAGAAAAAAGCGACAGGTGGTGTCCCAGACATCAAGCGCTGTCATGTACGACACGATCGGTACTGTACTGCGCACTCCTGTAGCGATCGGATACTGTATTTACTACTGTATTTGCAGTATTTTGCAAAGTGACGATTTCGAACAGCCTTGGTTGGGTTGTGAGAAGATTTTGTAAAATTAACGGTCAAAAAACGTATTTGAGATATTCTGTCTGAGTACACAATTAGCTTGAAGAGATCTATTGTTTTAACAGCATCTAGTGATGCAACCGGGATCCCGGTATTTCCCGAAGAACCGGGAATTCCCGGTATTTTCACTGCCGGTTTATAATCCCGGTTCACACATTCTGTAATACCGGGAAATACCGGGAATACCGGGAAATATATTTTATAGCAGTATTGACAGTTTTTTGCACATACTATGTATTTCAGTGACATCTACTCTACTGTATACCCAACTTTCTTTTGCCAGTACCAGCGGCACGCAATACTTTGAATAAGTTTTCAATTGACTGCTACTTGCTCAATTTGAGCGAACAGCCATGTTTTGCAGCTTTTCCTTTTGTTCCAAATATTTTTATATTGGTTTAGGCCGTAAAATTTATGTTCTAAAAACCTTACCTTCCAACTTTTTAAAGGTCTTCAATTGAGCAAAGCCACTCATTGATCGGCTATTCTTACTCTTTTGGTCCAATTGACATCGAGCTGCCTGGTTCCTCCCAAACCAACTCAATAACCCATTCAACATACAATGTAAATTTGATTTCACAGTGTACTGTAGTTTAGCTCGTTATGAGAGAAAATCCTTGAGAAAACCAACTAGAAATGGTATCAATAGCTAAACCGGATGTTGAAATCATTTTTGTTTTACCGTGCTGCACGCGTTTTTATCGATTTCCCGATATTCCCGGTATCTCATTTCCCGGTAATCCCGGTTTTCCCGAATCCCGGTATTCCGCTCCCGGTTGCATCACTACAGCATACCAACAGAATGGGTGGCCAAAGATAGAAAGGTGGTGATGACCAGTGTGGCCCTAGCCGGCACAGCCTTGGGCGAAATCCAGAATCCGATCCAGGAAATCGCAACTATAGTTGAGGAAGGTAAAAATACCTACAACAGCATACATGTAGTTGAGTTTTCGGAGGCGAGCTAATTTTTCTGATCCAAACCAAAATAGAGTTTCTCCAGCTCTATGCCCAAAGGAGGTTTCAGCGACCTTTTTTGGGCTCAAAATCAGAGTTTTAAGGACTAACAATCGGGAAAAGATCCTGCCTGAACTGTAGAAAATACCCTTTAATGTTACAATGGAGCATTAACAACAGAAATCATTTTTTGCTTGTTTTTAGCTCTAAAACGCTATTTGGCAGCTTAAAATAGTGATTTTTAGCGTCCTTACTGAAAAAACGTGCTAAAAACGCATTTCCAGGCGTTTCGGAGCATTTTGAAATTTGGGCCCCCCTCTGACGACCCCCCCCCCTACCCCCCTCCCCCAGGTCGGCCCGGAGCTGTTACATGTGTGGGGAAACCCCCCCTTTTGCCCCAAACTATACATGTATGTATAACAACAGCACATAAACTTACTGACTAACTAATGGATATACTAAGCGTAAAAGCGGATTTGCCTCTGATTTTATATTAAATTTCAGCTGAAAAAAATTTCAATTCATCTGTCAGTCAACTATTAGTCAAACATGATTGAAAATATTTAGAGTTGAAACAATTATTGGGGTATTGGGTATTAGATTTATTGGGTTATTTTCCGATATTGGGTATTGGGCCAACCCCAATCAGCCTCCACCCACCTCGCAGCCAAGCCAACCCCCATCCGTAATTGGTACGTGTTTGCATAACTGCAGTGTAGTGTTATGTACAGAATGGAAAAGATGAAACAGACCTGAAAAAGGTGAAAGCCGTGGAATCGTGTAAATTTGAATGTGGCTAGGATGCAGTTGTATTCACCACCTGAAAATCCACTAGTCTGTAGCTTGGTACACCTATTTCAGAGACAGTTTGTATAATAGGGATGTGAGGTCTGTTTTTACCGGTGTTTTTCCTACGGGTCGGAAAAAAACATAAATCGCGAAAAAAACTCAAGCTAAAAATAGCTATACGTCATTTTTCACTTAAATATGGACTTCTGCGATGTTTAATAGGCCAGACTGACGCAAACTGTTAAGAAAACAAAAGAAAAAACCAAATTTGGCAATCTAATACAAAAACGCAAACGGGTTTAAGAAAATTTGCATATGGCGTTTATTGAGGGAGCCTGTCAGAGACTGTTCCATGCCTGTTTCGTGATTTGTATCTACAGGGTGTGTCAAAAAAAAACAACCCAGCAGAATTTTTGCTGTAGCAACCGCAAATCTCAACCGATTTGAATGAATCCTGCTTTAAATGAAAGATAAATAAATTCTTGAAAGACTGGTGAAGGCCCTATTATGATACGATGCTTAGTTCCTGAGATATTTTCCTTCAAACTCAAAACAGAGATTTTGGCAGTGAACAAGAGCGATTCCGTTGCACTTCACAACAAAACGGATTCCTACTGCTGAGGAGCAACAAGACTTTTACAAATGAAGTAAAACCAAGCATGTGTGGCACCAGAAAAACCTCGTTGCGTTAGCCCTGAGCAGTAGGAATCGGTTTTATTATGAAGTGCAACAGAGTAATAAAAATCGCTCTTGTTCATAGCCAAAATCTGTTTTGATTTTGAGTGCAAATATCTCAGGAACCAAGCATCATATCTTAATAAAAGCTTCACCAAAGTTTCAAGAATTAATTTATCTTTCATATAAAATAGGACTCACTGAAATCGGTTGAGATTTGCGGCTGCTACAGTAAAAAATCTGCTGGGTTGTTTTAAACTCTGTTGTGCACTGCCAAAACCTCTGTTTTGATTTTGAAAGCAATTATCTCAGGAACTAAGCAACGCATCTTAATAAGAGCTACACCAGTCGTTCAAGAATTTATTTATCTTTCATTTAAAGCAGGATTCATTCAAATCGGTTGAGATTTGCGGTTGCTACAGCAAAAAATCTGCTGGGTTGTTTTTTTTTTGACACACCCTGTATTAAAGACGTGTTCTGAAACGACTCAGGAAAGAGCTAGAAATCATAAAACCAGGGTATGGTACTCAGAATTTGAGCTGGAGTTTTTTCCGTGATTTTGGGAAAAGAAACCGTAAAAAAACTGAAAAAAAAACAGGCCGAGGTGTTTTTCGGAAAAATTTTCATTTTCGATAAGCCAATCTTTGATTATAAACCAGCAAACACAAATTAGCCGAGCACGCATAAGTCTTACGTGTTACGGTCAAGCACTGTTTCAGTCAAATTTGTAGGTCCATTGCAACAACTCTGCTGTCTTCCCTTAACTAATCAACTTACGAATGCCGTAGTTAGCTTCACATGTGCCGGATGAACGGCCGTCAATGCTGTAGTCCGGCAGCTGGACATACGACCGCAAAACGATACTCTCATCGCCTTTTAGCCAATCAACTTGCATGTCAGTTTTGTGCGAAATATCTGAAAATGCTATGTACGTTAAAATTGAGCGTATCTACTGCAGGTGCAGACGCTAGTAAACAAGGGTTATTCCAGAATAGTGTGTGTCGGTGTCTAAAAACTGTAAATCCCATTACTTTTGATGAATTTCCTTTGCTACTGACCTTGGCCAGAGCGTTGACCTTGCGAAACATTTTCAGGAAATACCGAATAAATAGTGTTATACCGGTATTTTTCGAATACCTACCCATACCGAACCGATTCCTAGGTACGCCGAAAAATGTCTACCCGTACCGAACCGATTCATGAAAATCCCATACCGAAACAACAGTTGACAGGGTGCGTGGCTTGTTTTGGTAAAGTTAAGAATTGCCGGGATTTTGCTCCACGCCAGTGCACTTCGTTAAGCGTAAACATCGACTGCGTAAATATTGGCCGCGTAGTTTACGTAATAATACAATACATACAGCAATTACTTTTCCAAATACTTACACTACAATAATAATAATGCACGCATAAAGAGACAACGACTGGTTAATAAATGCTATAAGATCGTAAAATAGCCTTCCTAGTAGCATACATCGGCCGGAAAAAAGGGGGTGTGGTTTTCGGGGGTAGTTCCTGCCGGAAAGGGGGGCATGGCCGACCGAGGGGGTTTTGGTCGGCGAGAAGGTAAACTCCATCACCCCATACATGCTTAGAAGTTCCTACAACCCCTTTGCTCATAATTTCTTACATGACATGATTTTGATGGAGCATTGCTGCGAGTCCCCTGGAAAACTTCTAAGATCCATATCGCACGAAAATTTGGCCTTCACTCTGAAGTGATGCAGTAAAATTGAATATTTCTTTTGAGTTTCATGTACAGGTATACCTCTGAGAAGCCCTCACTGTTCCATTGGGAAGGAACCAAAGCCCGAAATTGGGCACAGCTATATCAAAAACGTCGGCTTTTTTTGCGTTGACAAGGTAGATATCGGGCCACCAAACCATTTCAGAAACTGATTTATCGTTGGTCACTATTTCAGGATATTCCTGCTCGGGAAAACTCAACCTGAAGTCTTTCCAAGTGAGTCCCAGATAAAAATCCACTACAAAGTCCTGCAAAAATTTCTTAAGGCACCTCCACTACAGTAGATTTTGTCAGTACCATAGTTCTCGGATTTACTGACGAAATGCTTTCCACTATAAGATCGACAGAAACCGGCGTAGGGTCAGTCTGATTGATGATGTGACTCGGAGGAATTAGTTTGTCGTACCTGTTTTTCACCAAGCGCTGCAGTAGAAAAGTGGGTGAGCTTCTGAAATCTCACTGTCATGCTCATCCCGATTTATACTGTACTTCTGCCACCCAGATGGCACTGACACCTTATGAATCGCTACCAACGGCCCAATTTAGACTTCGGTAGACTGGCAAAATATGCCACCGAGTTCGTTTCGTTCTGGTTGGCATTTTGCTTGTCAGTCCACCAAAGTTTAAGTTGACAGCGATTTTGAAAGTCTCAGTGTGACACCAGAGTGGCAGAAGTAGTCAATACTCTTTTTGGGACACGCTGCAGTAGAATACCTGGCATCTCGGACAAGGAAACAAGTCAGAAACAGTAGGAAAACCGTTGCTGCCGCCATAGGGTGCAGAGTTGAACGACTAGGCTTCTCAGACGAACGACGATGTTTCAATTAATCAATTTATGAGAAGGATTTTAACAGCCTGTCTCTGATTCGATCGAGTCTTGCTATTCCAAGTTGAAAATCGAACTTTCGCGTAGAGGGCTGTGCTTTGGTCTTGGTGCACTAATAGACATTCGTGAGTTATGTTAAACCTACAAAGGGTTTATGGATTTGACGCTCCAATCCCGAGATAAACTGCCATCATAATCATACATGTAACAGGTCATCCGCCGATGGGGGGAGGGGGGTTGGGGGGGTCTGGCGCCGGCCGGGGGGGGGTCTGAGCCAAATTTTTGGGGGAGGGGGTGGGCACTAGAAAACGCTCAAAAATCGAAAAAATCGCAATTTTTTGGCTAAAAATTGCCAAAAATCGCTAATTTGGGCTGAAATACAGCTAAAAAGTGCTGTTTTGCAGGCGATTTTGGCAATTTTTGTGTGTGAAATTGTAAAAAATTGCAAAAATTTGCTCGAAAATTTACTTGCCAGAAAAATCGGAGGGGGGTCGGTGAAATCGTCTCGGGGGGGGGGGGGGGGTCCCCAACCGGGGGGGGGGCTGGCCGAAGTCGGGTGGGGGGCAGACCCCCCAGACCCCCCTGTTACATGTATGATCATAATCCTGTAAACGCCATCAAAAACTTGGTTGTACATGGTTTTGTACATTCGAAGGCGCATTTCTTGTGAATGTTGGGTCGTAGCCACAAATGCTTTATACCAAGCTGTAGAAAATCGATAGCGCTACAAAATTATGAAATAAATAACTGCGTAGGTAGGGGGTTCCAGTCGAGTTATGGCCAAATGGGATCGAACAAAAATTTCTTACTCAAAATTAATTTGGACCAAACATTCTTAATCTACTATAAAAGTTACGTGAAAGTCCCAATTTTTAAGCCCCAACTATTATTAGTCCGAAAAAAAATCTAGTTGAAAGTTTTGGTCCCATAGTTAAGCAAGCCAATTTTTAGGGCATTTTTCTCGGGATTGGAGTGTCTAATTCATAAGCCCTTTGCAGGTTTAACATAACTCACCAATGCTTATCAGTGCACCAACGCACAACACTCCACGCCAAAGTTCGATTTTCAACTTGGAATAGGGGTAGGGGAAAGACTTGATCGAATCAGAGACTGGCTCTTAATATTAAATAAGCTGATTACTACACAGCTTGTAAAATCTTCAAAAACTGATATAAAAACGCGTACATATCAACACGATCGCACCTGACTGGCGCAAAGAACCTGTGGCCTAGGGGCTTGGAAGTTGGCCTATAAACTACTTTTTAATTACCAGAAAACCTGAATTTAACTTGGTTTTACCTACATCGATAATGGCAGGCGAGAGTCAGGAATGCCTTGGTTAGGAACGCCTACGGCTGTAGAACGAACACATAGATTCGTTTCAAGTTTTAGACCGACCTTACCTGCTTTCGTACGATTACCACGGTGGTGGGGTGAAATTAGACGGTCTGTAGAGGCGATCGCAGTAAAGCTCGAACGAAACTACGATTTTTTTTGCGAAAATCAACACTGACATATTTCGTCATAATTGCCTATCCTGAAATGTATTTTATTTCGTTATGTCTGCGTCTGTGGTGTAGTGGTAGCAACTCTGCCTGCCATGCACCCAGCGTTGACACATAGTAGTGGTTCGTCCCCGGTGATTGCCTCGCATGTGGCCCTTTATGGGTTCTTTACGGGTCTGTCCGGTGTTCATGTGCGTTGTAATAAAGCTTTTAAATAAACCTTCTTCACTACAACTTAGAGAGAGAGCTGCATTGTTCAGCCCGGACGCGCGCCTCTTCTAGCCGCCTCCTACTCCTGTTGAATAATGGTGTTAGTTAATGGAGGAGCGCTGAACTTTCTCCAAACTTAGCACACACCTTCCATTCCGAATTGTATAGAAAAGCCATGATAAAAGCATTAAAAAAGCTAAAAAAACAGAAGGAAATTGGGAAATTGCACGGTGCTGAACTTATTCTCGGTTTAAATCGTTACAGTATCCGACTCAGAGGTTTATTTTTGGCCGCTCACTAGCCAATCATCTACAGCTCTTGCAGACGACATCGAAAGTCAAAAGATCGGTCCGCTCAAACTAAAGCTAGAAATAATTTTCCGTTTTTGGACCGCCTGTATTTTAGCGATCTTTGAGCGAATTTAGTACTCTTCCCTCTAAATTTGAACTCATACTCCTCCTGCCGAGTTCAGACCCCAACTCTGTCCCCCGGGCAGCGATTAGGGGGCGTGCAAAAATTACGTAATGGTGTTTTTGCCCATTTTCGGACCCCCCCTCCCCCCCTGATAATCGCCCGTAATAATTTCCTGACCCCCCTCCCCTAAATTACGTAATAATTTGGCTACCCCCCCCCCCGAAATTTATATGAACTGCTCAAACTAAGGCACTTAGTTCTAAAACGGAGATAGTTATTTCTCCTGAGTCAGTGCATACGGTACCGGCTGAAATGGGCTAGAGCAATAGCATCTGTCGTGAACCAAATTGATTAGGTGCTAAATAGCTTCGGAGATCAAGGCAGCGTTGTGTGACGGTCATGTATTATTGAGGCGGTTGTGGCACAATCGAAACGGCTCTCACGGTCGATTTGCCGCCCTTCCAGACACATCTGACAATCCTATGACAGGCCAGCGCTCCCCAAGCCGTTTTCATTGCCTAGCGACCTATCAAACCTTGTCTGTGTAGCTTTAGATTAGATTCCTTCTATACTCGCTCTACCATATATGTATCTAGAACCTTACGTGTGGCAGCGCAATTTTACAAAAACGCGCTCAAATGCTACATGCATTAATTGCTTGCGCTTCACGCATTTGGGCGCCGATTTTCTAGTTAGTAGGGGTAGTACTACCTTGGAGCTTAGGCTTAGGTATATATAGCCACTAAGCTCAAACTCAGGCTTGGGCTTAGGCGTAGGTTTAGCTTCAGGCTTACGCTGCTTAAATTAGGCTCAGGCTTACGTTGCTTAGGCTTAAGTTTAGAGTTAGGCGTAGGCGTTGCGTCTTTTAGACTTTGATTAAATATACTTCAAGTACTGTAGTACATGTAGCAGGTCATCCGCTTTAAGTGGAACGGGGTTGGCGGGTCTGGCTGGCGCGGCCGGGGGGTCTGCTGGCACGAATTTTAGGGGAGGGAAGGATACTACACACGTGCAAAAATTCGTAAAAAAGCTAATTTGGCCTCAAATGCAGCTAAAAGTAGTTTTCTCCATACAATTTTATTGCCTGAAACTCTAAAAAATGATTAAAATTTGCTGAAAAAATTGCTTGCCAGAAAACTTGGAGGGGGGGTGAAAATATCGTCTCCGGGCGTCTCGGGGTCTGGCAGACATGGGCAAAGGGGGCAGAGGTAGTTATTGTAGCTCTGGCAACTGGGGGCGTTAGTGTGCTGAAACAATCCTCTGACTACCTTCTCCGGCCAATACCCCGTCGGCCGGCAATATCCCCCTACCCGACTACCCCCTCCCAGAGGGAGAAAATTTTCGCTTATTTAAGGCAAAATAGGCGTTTTTTTAAAGCTTTTTTCGGGGACCCCCTCCGAGACCTTCAGACACCCCTCCGGATTTTTCCGGCCCATGTATGCATGCAATTAAATGATGCAATAGGTTGCCCTTTGATTCAGTGTTTTTGATTGATTGATTGCTTGACCTAACTATTATAAACATGTTGGTTGGTTCTCAGTGTAGTGGTGTGCAAACTAACTACCGTAGCGCTAGCACTTTTCGTGTCGCAACCCCATCTGACTCAGGCTGATTGTGTTAGACGCGATGGGCAATATTTGACGCGAACTAATTGGCGCGAACAAATTTACAGGTACCATACAGAGTGATGTCGAATTTGACCGACCACTGCGTGATGCTGACTCAAGAGCTGGATCGGATGTCCTATTATTTCCGCAGTGGCGGACCAAAGCGCCCCTTGGCTCGGCGGCCTGGTAACGGTGCTGTACGCACTGATAATGCTGTTCGGGGCGGCCGGCAACCTGCTAACAGTTGTGGCAGTGGTGCGGAACCCGAACATGCGCACGGACAGAAACTATTTCATAGTCAGTTTGGCGCTTAGCGACCTCATCTTGTGTATGGTATCGGCGCCGGTCACGCTCTATACGATTCTACGAACATTTTGGCCGTTCGCCGAGTGGGTCTGCAGCTGGCTGGTGCACTGCAAGGATTCAATGTGTTCGTGAGCATCATGAGCATTGGAGCGATTGGGATGGATAGGTATGCCTTTTGTTGTCGTTGTAGTTGTAGTAAGTTTTTGTCCTTTCGGACCAGGGGTAGCCAACTGCTATAGAGCAAGGAAGAGACAGAAGGTCCGGCGGCAGCCTCCCTTAACAACAACCCTCCCTTTTGCTGCAAGACAACTAAGGTTGGGTTCCCATTTATCTACTTGCCATTGCTGACTTTCGACGACCTGGGTTGGGCTTTGTGTAGGCCCTTATTTATTAGAGTACTACTACCCCCAGCCTACTACTGCTTTTAATCCAGTCCTAAAACCTAGACAAAGGAAGTTTAAAGCATGTTTAACATAAAGTACATCAAGCTAGGGAGATTGATGTCCTAACCCCTATCGTTAGTGGTTCCTGGGGTCAGACAGAACAATACCGAGGTCGGACGGTGGACGCTGGGCAGGTGCAGAAGAGGTGATTTTTAGCGAAAAGTTGGTTTTGACAATTTTGTTGAAAGTTGAAATAAAACGTGTTGCCGAAGAGAAGGTGGTGAGAAAAGAAAATGGTGTAGGTCGACGCCCTCTCCGTTGATCAAGTCAGGCGGTAGAGAGCCGAGAAGGGTAGGCAAAAAGTAACAATTTCGCACTAAGTGTCTACCAGAGAAAATGCGACAAGTTACCACACTACAGGCGGTCGACAGGATGAGACACTCACTGCAGGAGGCTTTTCTCAATCCTCGCAGTCGCTTTGGCTTAGCTAGGCGGGCCTTGCTTGCTCTGCGAAACAGCGTTCTTCAGACAAGTCTTTTATGCACAGCCGCACACTAGATTACCAATTCAAAAAGTGATCAGTACTGATACGTTGGAGAAAATTAGTACAGAGAGCGCCATCTTGGATCTCTATCACCCTATCACCGAGCTTCGTGCCCTCCGACACTCCACCCCGACCAATCACCTGCGCGCCTCCTCCTCGCTCCTCTGCTCTGATTGGGCCGTCCGGGAGGCCATGTGGATTTGCCTGCCAGCTGCCAGCGAGCGGGTCCTGACACGGGCACTCCACGCCCCCTGCATGGCCGCTGCACGCGAACACGGTGGGATATGAATAGGGTTCTGCACACGACTCCCCCTCTGGTCGGCAACGTCCTCGGCGCCAAGGCCGCTCCCTGAAGACGTTAGTAACTGGTACGTGGAAGTTAGTAGAACGACGAGTAGTAGTCAAGGAGGGCCGGGAGCACTAGTGCCTGGACCTCTGGATGGTGGCGCAGATACGAACGTCACCTCCACGTACTGGTACACGCCAGCGATGTAGCATCCGTCCTTGATGGGGATTGTCCCTCCTGACCAGCTTCCTCGCGCCGCAGTGATCTCCTTCGAATCCTGTCTAGAAGCCACTTGGTGGAAGGATTGGATCTGCTCCGGTTGAACCAGTTGGTGTCCCGTGCGTCTCCAACGCGGGTCCGACTCCATGTCTGGGTAGGGGTCCCACACGGAGAGTGTGCCAGCAGCGATGTTGGCCCAAACCCGTCTCAAGATGTTGTCTGGGATGGCCAGTTGTGCTGGGGCTGGTGGAGGTATCTTGTAGGCGAACCAGTCCATCCGATTGGCCGCGGAGCAATAGAATTCGATGTGACTAAATCATCGAATGAGGTATCCCGGGGTCAGTGTAGACCACGGCGGAACACCCCGATCCACTCGGTAGCACCCTAACGTCGGGATGAATCGTTGCAGTCGGAAGTGTCGATAGGACTGCTGTCGTCCGGCATGCCCGACCTGTGGGCGGATTTTGTGGAATTTCTTCTGGCCCAAGTCGTTGTAACTGCCATCCTCATGATGGTGGTTGGCTCCCTGATAAGGCTGCTCGATTACGAAGTAGGCGGAGTTGTCAGTGACCTCCTGCATCAGTTGTTGTTCCTCGTGTGACAAAGGTTGCGGCGGATGGTTGGTGATGTATGGGAGCAAGTTGGCGTCCTGAGGGTGTTTGTGGTCCCAAAGATTGTGTTCCGCTCATAACTGCATGACCCGATGGAAGAGTCGAAGTTGGTGCAGGTAACAGCAGAACAGCTTGGCCAGAAGCTTGACGGTAACCATGGTGACTCCTGGAGGGGGTGGTGGGTCGGGAGGAGCGAAATGACGGTGCAACGCAAAGGCGGCAATGGCCGCTCCCAACACTGGGTGTCCCAATAGAGTGAGAACCATCTTGAGTCCCAGACTCATCAGGTAGAGTTGAGCCAGTCCCAGTGGGTGGATGAAAGGGTTGCTGACCACCAGCTGAGCCATTGCCAGCTGGAACTTCTCGTAGCGTCTCCACGTGATTTCGATGCCGTTTGGCTTGCTCGGTAAGCACCAGGCCACCGGCATAAGGCTGATCGGCTGCCGTCCATTCGCATAACAGACCTCCGGCAACAGAGTTTGCCAGCGAGGGGGGTCCCGACACGGGCACTCCACGCCCCCTGCATGGCCGCTGCGCGCGAACATGGTGGGATATGAATAGGGTTCTGCACATTATGTGATATTGAGATTTCACAAAACATTTTGCACTATGTATAAAACTCGTGAAACTGCTTTCTACAAACTCGTTTAAAATGCTAGCGTGTCCCCAATGCAATACAATACTGTACATGCAACAGGTCACCCGAAGAAGGGAAGTGAGTAAAAATCGGTTACAATCATAGTTTCGGCCTAAAAATCGGAAAAAATCGCTCATCTCGGCTGGAATACAGTATACATGTCGCTGGGTTTTTCTATAGGGGGGTTTTTTCAAATCCCAAATAAGGTTTTGGGACCAAGTCCAAAGTTGGTCCCACTGACTTTTTGGAATTCTGGGGCGAAAATGGTTTTAAAAGACTACTTGGACCGAAATAATTGTTAAAACTTCTTTAAAAAACAAACTAAACCCTGTTTTTGCATTAAATATACAGGGTGTGCCAAAAAAAAAACAACCCAGCAGATTTTTTGCTGTAGCAACCGCAAATCGCAACCGATTTGAATGAATCTTTTTTTAAATAAAAGATAAATAAATTCTTGAAAGATCGATCAGTCGCTTATTAAGATAGCCTGCTTAGTTCCTGAGATATTTGCCCTCAAAAAAAAAGAATCAAAACAGAGATTTTGGCAGTGAACAAGAGTGATAAACACAACTGAGCAGATTTTTACTTTTGCAACCATGAATCTTAACCGATTTGAATGAATCCTTTTTTGAATGAAAGACTGATAAATTCTTCAAAGATTGGTGCAATTTTTATTGAGATTCACTGCTTAGTTCTTGAGATATTTGCCCTCAAAGTCGAAACAGATTTTGGCAAAGAACATGAGCGATTCCGTTGCACTTCATAATAAAGCAGATTCTTACTGCTGGGGCTAATGGCACTTTACTGTTGAAGTGGACCGAGTTTATGTGTCACCAGTAAAGCCTCCAATAGGCCTCAGCAGTAGCGGGAATCGTTTTATTACGAAGTGCAGCGGAATAATAAAAAACTCCTCTCGTTCACTGCCAAAATCACAGTTTTGACTTGGAGAGTGAATATCTCAGGAACCAAGCAGAGTACATTAATAAGCGATACATCAATCTTTCAAGAATTTATTTATCTTTCATTTAAAAAAGGATTCGTTCAAATCGGTTGAGATTTGCGGTTGCTACAGCGAAAAATCTGCTGGATTGTTTTTTTTTGGCACACCCTGCACCTTAAAAATCCCTGTTCCAGTTGAAGAAAATGCCTTCAAAATTCTATATTTAACCAACAAATGCTACAAAACGAAAAACCTGTTTTGCACTCTCAAACTACTGTACATACTACATACGTATTGCACCTGAGTCTCAATTTAGTGATTTTAATGCAGTTCATATGCCCTGTTTAGGTTTTCCTTTCAACCCAAAAACCCTTTGTAGGCTTTCTAACCAGTGCTAAAACCCTGTTTAGGGTTTCTACTAAACAACCAGAAACCCGATCTGGCCTTTCTTACCAGTTATAAAACCCTGTTTGGGTTTACAAAGTAACCTAAAACCCTGTTTATGATTTCAAAGTAATCCTAAAGACCTAATTACGGGTTCAAAGTAATCTGAACTGAAACCCCATCTCTGGCCTTTCTACCAGTTATAAAACATGTTTAGGGTTTCAAAGTAACCTAACCCTACAGTAATTACGTAGGGTTTCCAAGCAGCCTAAAAAACCCAATTTAGGATTTCTAAGCCTTACGAAAACCCTGAGTTAGGTTTCAAGTTTTTATTTCAACCTTACACAGGGTTTCTAAGCTGTTTAAAACCCCCACTTTTTAGGATTTCGTAAGCTTACAAACCACTCGCTTAGGGTTTCAAAGTGACCGTATCCGCAAGACCTCAATTAGAGTTTCTAAGCACTGCTAAAACTTCCTGTTTTGGTTTCTAGGCTAGACCAACCCAATTTTGTGCTGCAGAATACATGTATGGGATAGACATTTATTTAGTTTGGAACTCAAAAGTGGGTTTTCAGCAGGTTCCCCCAAAAATCCGCTTTGGGGAAACTTATGTCGAAAAATCGGGTTTGGGGAAGCGCCCCTTCCCCTTCCCCTCCCAACGCCATGTACAGCTTAAAATCGGTGTTTTACAAAATGTAATTCGAATGGGTGCAAAAATCGTTAACGGAACGGCGATCCCGATTTGGGGGTTTTAGGCGACATAAAGCCCA